>JAULKJ010000010.1:4823005-4836539 GCA_032355405.1 Rubia balearica
AAAGTTATCGATGGTCAAACATTGCACGGAAAAACTAGTGGTCAAACGGTGCCAAACATAGAAAAACAGAGGGAGTATAAGTGTATCGAAGTTGAGAAAATAGGGAAAGTACATTAACTTTAATTTCTACCTTTCATTTAGCATGTTAATTAATAATAAATCTGCTCAAAGAAATGTATTTTTGAACATTGAGCAGAAAGCTTAATCGTAGTCCGTGTGAGATGACCCCTCTCTTGAATCCCAAGGTAATCCAACGGCTTAGAGTGCGCCCATTCAGCGCACGCGCTGTCTCGTAAAGCGAACAACTCCACAATTAACTGCCATGTGTTTTGGTTCCCACTGTATTTAATACATTTATCCTCTCTCCTTCCCCGCATTATTTACAATTACTATAGCCACTTTGAATTCCCTCAGTAACTAACATCAACAATGGCGGAAATTAAACAAGAGATCCTCGACGATTTTTCCCCCAATCGTAATGCGACACGACACCGTTCGTCTCCCGCCCCCGCGGCGGTGATCGATCTCTCCAGCAGCGACTCCGATGAGGACGACTCCTCCGGCTCTCGCGAGAGGCCGAAGAAGAAGAAGAAGAGAGTTGAGCAGTCGCAGGGGAGTGTGCCCTTGCCGGTAGGGTTCCTCGATCCTCTGCCTTTCAGAGAGACGCCTATGCCAACTCCGGCGCCACTGGCGATGCAGGTTCCCGGCGAGCAGCCTGTAGTATTTCCGGCGCCGCCGCGAACGAGAGACGGGGTGCTGAGGACGTATTATAGCAGCAAACAGTTTTGGAAAGCTGGGGACTTTGAGGACACTCCCTCGGGCGATTGGCAGTCTTATGCCGGTTAGTTTATTTACCGCAGCAGTAATCTACGGTCATTGACTATTATATTATTCTTAAATGTCTTGGGATTTTCTGGAATCTACTAGGCATGCATGTGGTAGTTAGGCTTTACCGCTGCCAAAATAGGAAACGTTTTTGTATATGCTCTCTATTTTAGGGTATGTTTTGCATTAATTTGCTTGCATAATATCTTTTGAGAGTTAATGTAAATGATTCTGTCGCATATAAAACCATGTGAATCTGTGGTTTGGTTGCGGAGTACTGCATTTATTTGGTAAAGGGTGGATTTTTTTTGCCAAATTGGAGTTTAAACTGGTTTTTAATTGTTTATTGAAAATGGAGTTTACTCTAAGAATATGATGCATATTTACATGTCTAAATAATGTGGATAGTGCAAAAGTAGTTGTGTGTATACTGAACTGCATCATTTTGTAGGTGGTATGGATCATGTCAGGGTTCACCCAAGATTTCTGCATTCAAATGCAACAAGTCACAAGTGGGTTCTCGGAGGTGAGTGCTTAAAAATGACTCTGATGGAGATTAGTACTCCCTCCGTCCCAGCTATTTCTGCGGAGAGAGAAATTTCACGCTGTTCAATAAACATGTTTGACTGTTAATATATTTATCTACGTATAATAACGGCAAATAAAAAGTTAATATTTAGAAACTACTTGATACGACGAATTGAATAATATCATATATGATAATATTATTGTTCATATATTTATTCAAATATGTGATCAAACTTTAAGAGGGAGTAGTGTCAAAAAAGTAAGAGTGCAAAAATAGCTGGGACGTAGGGAGTATATGTCTATTTCCATTGCCTAACATGTAAAACATTTCTGTTGCAGCTTTTGCAGAGCTCTTGGATAATGCGCTCGATGAAGTATTCTCCTCAACTCCATTTCTTGTTTGCTTATTAAAGCTGTCTTCTATTGTCAGTTTCTCAATGTCATTTTTTATTTTATTTTTTTCCTCTTCATTTTAGGTGCGGAATGGGGCAACTTTTGCTAACATAGATATGATTAAAAACAAGAAAGATGGAAGCAGGATGTTGTTAATTGAAGGTATTGATCTTTCGTAATGTAATTTTATGTGCCACTAGTTGCCCTTTAGTTTGTTGATCAAACCAATCATAGTGCGTCTTTTGTATCTTCTATGGTACTTTTGTCATATTTTTATTGCAATGAGAATGCCTATTCAACATACAGCTGGTCTTGAAAAAGCATGGTGAGTCTATAAAATATTATAGTGTCACTTAAACTCAGGTTTTAGCCCTTACGTGCTCACTGCCAATCTTGTTACTGCACTGCTAGCTCTTTCCCCTCCCACTCTGAGTTCCATCCAAGTAAACCAAATAGGCTGGAAATTGGCCAGCCGATTGTTGAGGGCCTTGATGCAGGTGGTCTGACCGTGAAGTGCGCAATGAGATCCAGCCTTGTGGTAAATGGGGTGACTTGGTCTCATGATAGAACATTAAAGATCACTAGCATGCAATTATTGGAATGGTGCTTGACTAAAGCCTTATGTGGCCAATCTTGACAAACCTTTTTACCATACATAGTGCTGTCTTGAAGTGTTTTCTTTATTAATTAATTTAATAGTAGACGTGTTGTTTTGCATTTTAGCCTGTTGTGGTCAGCGCTCAGCAATATTCATTTTGTTATTGCGATTATTACTTGACTTTCTAATCCCACTGTCAATATTGTAATCAATTCTGAAATGACAATGTTATATTGCTTGAAGATAATGGTGGTGGTATGGATCCTGATAAAATGCGCCAATGCATGTCTCTTGGGTATTCAGCCAAGAGCAAAATAGCTGATACTATTGGACAGTGTAAGTGAGTCCTTTTACTATGTTTTCTTTTTAACAATTTGTGGGAAATATAATTGGATTCGTGTCATCAATTCGTCAGATGGAAATGGTTTTAAGACAAGTACAATGAGGCTTGGAGCTGATGTCCTTGTGTTCTCTCGCTCATATGACAAAGATGTAAACAGGTTACTACATTATCATCTAATCGATCTATTTTTTAGTTAATATCATTCATGGATGTTTGTGTTTGGCTTAGGAAATTTATTCTTTACTAGCAAACGAGTTGCTGTTTTGTGAATAACTCATACAGCATTCCTGGATGCTCTTTGTTTATTTGTATTTGTGTTTGAAAAATAAGTGGATAAATGATATAGAAAAATGTATTATGAAGGTTGTTTATGTATTTCAATTGGCTTCAGCAGTTTGGATGCCATTCTCTGTGCTTTCCACTAACCATTCTAGTTTATTCCTTGAATTGATCTTATAATAATTTTAGGTCCACGCAGAGCATTGGATTATTATCCTACACATTTTTGAGAGAGACAGGAAAGGATGACATCGTAGTTCCAATGGTAATGGCATTTTAAATGTTCTGCTCGTCCCAAGCTCTAGTTGCCATCTTTTAACTCTCTATTCTGGAAGTTCAACCATCTGAAGGGTAGAGTTGTTAAATATTGCTCGTACAACTAGTGATAGCCTAGTCTTTGTTCATACAGACATCTGCTGAGTTTGAAGTAATTGACACGACAGCATGATAAATTTTTTTTTGCCTCTGCGAATGTATTAATATTAAATGGAGAAGGTGATGCTATAGAAAGTTGTGAGTCAGCACAACAAAGAAAGACATGTAATGCGAAGTGTAAAAGACGCAACATATCACAACTGGACATGATTGCAAGATATGATTAGCAAAACCAACCCCAAAATGAGATAAAGACTTAGTTACTGGTGAATTTATGTAATTATATGTTGATATGGAGGAATTTTTTTAGGTAGACGTATGATTTTGTTTACAAACATTGTAGCTAGCTGGGTGATGCTTCAACAGCCCCCGTTTCTGTTTTGGCTCTTCCATGTATTCATGCACTTCTAAAGTCTTTTCTCTATTTTTGTTGAGAAACCTTTTTTTGAGTATCCTTTTGTAAAATCATTCCTGGATTCTTTTGCTCAAATAATATTGTTTTAATTTGATCCCCTTTTCAGCACATAGTAAGGGTTCACCACTTGCTACGTGTATGTGTGCAAGTGAATCACTTACAAATCCAGATAGTAGCTCTCTAGTACTCATTTATTGTGGTCACTTCTGTTTCATCCCATTCTGCAGCTTGATTATGAAAGACAAGACCAACAATGGAAAGCTATAAAAAGGTCTTCTGCTAATGATTGGGATAGGAATGTTGATACTATAGTTCAGTGGTCTCCTTTTTCTAGCGAAGCAGACCTTCTTGACCAGGTATATTCATCACTTGCTGCTATGAATGTTCCAGTGTCATCTCCCTCTGTTGATTTTTAATTAAATTTTTGGATACTTGTGAACTAGTTCTGTATGTCACCAGGATGTTAAAGATGTAAATTTCCTCCTTGTTTTACCAGAGTTGATTCTTCTGCCTACCTGATTCGGTTGATTTCATGATTATTTGTTGTACTTGGTCCAAATTAAAAGATGAAAGTCCGTTTTGTAAAACTCTATTTGATCAAGTCAAAGTGCTGCACAAAGCTTTTAGGACATTGAATTCTGCTGGTATAAGTTCATAATTAAGTGCCGTTTCTTTGAAAGATGAAAG
The DNA here is from genome assembly GCA_032355405.1 of Rubia balearica. Classification (NCBI taxonomy): domain Eukaryota; kingdom Viridiplantae; phylum Streptophyta; class Magnoliopsida; order Gentianales; family Rubiaceae; genus Rubia; species Rubia balearica. Next base: position 4,827,449 of record JAULKJ010000010.1, read on the forward strand.
TCGGTTTTGTAAAACTCTATTTGATTACGCCAAAGTGCTGCACAAAGCTTTTAGGATATTAAATTCTACTTGAATGAGTTTATAATTAAGTGCATTTCTTTTTCATCAAGGACTTTCTTGCAAAATCTTGGTGTAAGGTGATAGTGATATATAGGTTCTGAAGTTATTGAAAATTTGGAATTTAGCTATAGAGTTCAAATATGCATACAGATTGATTTACCTTTTGCAAAAAGAGAAAATCAATTGTCTCATGGTATGAATCCATCTCTTGGTAAAGCATATGAAAGCAATCGATTGTGCAAATATGGCAAACCAAATTTTACCTTGATTTTTGACTATTTGATGTTTCTTTGTCCTTACTGCTCTTTTCTTTTTGTGGACTTGGTTAATCAATACATGTATGATATCTGGGATATCAACTCTTTTACCTTTTCTGACTTGACATCATACTGTAGATATGAGTCATATGACAACTACTCCCTCCGTCCTGTATTGACGTAGTTACTTTTTTTCTGTCTTCAATGATCATGTTTGACCGTTAATATCTCTAGATACATACAACAATTCTGATTAAATAGATGGTAAAGATGAATCTAACAATATCTCACATAATATTTTTATTATAAATATATTAATTTTATATTTAGGGTCAAAGTTTTACTAAGTTTGACTTGGAAAAAGTAAAAATGCTAAAACTAGTGGGACGGAGGGAGTATTGGATTGTGGAGTATAATTCCTAACTCAGGGAAAATGTAGAGAAAGGGTGTTAAGAGCTTGACTCGTAAACAGTACTGAGCTAGAAAATGATGTGGGAGTTTATATTGGGTCAATATAGTGCAGAGGCAACGGATGTTAAAGATCAATATCACATAGTTTATGAAGTCCCCTTTCCATTTGTACAGGAACTCAGTATAGGCTTAGTGTTATTTCTAATTTTTGCTGTGTAATACATGAGTGAAAATGACTAATGTATGATATTTGCAAAACATAGATATAATCAAATGAAGTCAAAAACAGATTGTCTCCATAGGCGTGTTCAGCCTTCTAAATCACGTACTTTCTCTGTCTTAGCTGTGAACATTTTGCTATCCAAGATGCAATTGTTATTCCTCCGTTAAGAGCTGAACTAAAAAAGCAATCCAAAATTTTGTAGTGGATGAAGTGTCTTCTTTCCCCCTCTTAGACAGGACTGAAATGAGCACTAATAATTATCTTCTTATATATTGATCTAATGCCACTCTGTGTCATTATTATTACTTTCACTTTTTTTGCAGTTCCGCAAGGTTAAAGATCATGGCACTCGAATCTTCATATACAATTTGTGGGAGGATGACCAAGGGCTTCTAGAACTCGATTTTGATACCGATCCACACGTATGCCCTCGAGATTGTTATCATTGATTAATTCTTTTGACTTGTATTTAGAAGTAAAAATTAAAGCTGAAAGCTTTTCTTGCTGCACAATTCAGGATATTCAAATAAGAGGTGTTAACAGGGATGAGAAACATATACAAATGGCACAAGAGTACCCAAATTCAAGGCACTTCCTAACTTATCGTCATTCTTTACTGGTAAAATGCATATTGGTTTTCAGTTTCATTATGGATACGTCATTCTTTACAAATAAAGCATATTTGTGGGCTGTGATGTTACTTTTTTGGTTATATCTTTTGCTTGTTTTTGTTTTATTTAGACATTCTAAAGTTAGCATGTTTGTGGGCTCGAAAGTATTTTTATTTAGCTTGCACACATGGGCTCCATAATATTAAATTGTTTTGAGGTTTGCTGTTGTCTATGTTTAGGCATAGTGAGTGGGTCAATTCAGAGTACACGCGATTAGAATGTGCATAATTTGTTTAGTGGTTGTGGACTTCGGAAGTATCGGTTTCATTTTTCCTCTCAAGTAACTCTTCGTCATGTACCCTATTTATTATGCACATATATCATATTCTTGTGCTTGTGTAGGTTCAAGTATACTGGGGTTTTTGCTCTTAGGGGTAGAGCAATTTGTGTAGTGTTTGGGTTGTCAAGTTCAGGTTTCTGGGTTGACATGTCAAAAACAGTCAACACTTACCCAACGTGTTCAATTATTTGAGCTATTCATATTGATTCATTTAAATCACAGACCCACCAAGAATCAATTCTACGTTCTTAATTTTTCTGTGATGTCTGTGTTATGTCAGAAATTGTTGTCTGTAAATTGTCCTTTTCTTAAGTGATGCAATATTTGAGGATGCTCCATTTACTTAACTGATTTATCTTACTTCATGTATCTGCATGGACCTTAGAGACGATTGGAATAAATTGATGATTGACTGAGTGCATGAATGATTGATGATTGTACATCCTCCATCGTAGAAATTGCAGGATAAGATGTTTCAGAAAGTACTTTACAGTTTATTTTCTGTAAATGGCTTTAATTTTTCATTTCTGTATGCATAAATAGGCCCTTTTTAATCACTATAATCCATTCCTCTATCGTTGAACAGGCATTCTTTTACTGTTTTGATTATTCGTGTTTTCACTTTCATTTAGCTGTATGGGTTGACTGTTAACAAGTACTTATTTAGGTGGTAGGTCGGCAAGTAAGAAAAAAGCTTGTTGATATTTCCTTTGTCTCCTAGTGCAAACAATCAGGCCAAGTGTGTTTTAATCGTGAATTATATCCAGAGTTATTTCCTCTTATCGTGAGTTATATCCTGAGTATCGTCAATACTCCTTTATTCTATTACTTTTTGAAATCTAAGTATCTGATTTGATTGTGAAATTCTGTTTCAAACTCCAGAGTTATGCATCGATACTCTATCTTCGAGTTCCCCCTAGTTTCCGGATCATCCTTCGTGGCAAGGACGTTGAGCACCACAACATAGTCAATGATATGATGATGACCCAGGAAGTTACTTATCGTCCACAATCTGGTACAGATGGCCCCCACAGAGATTCAAATGTAAAATTTTAACCAGTGAAGTCATAGTTTTTCTGTTGCCAGGCATATACTGAATCTAGCTGTGGTTTTCAGATGGTTGCTGTTGTGACAGTTGGTTTTGTGAAAGATGCAAAGGCTCATATAGATGTTCAAGGGTTTAATGTTTATCACAAAAATCGGCTGATTAAGGTTTGTTGCTAAACAAGAAATTACATGTAATCTTGTTTTTGCATACTGCACTAGTTGTTACAGTCTGTACCGTGTTCCTTTACTTCTTCCATCTTTATCAAAACTTACCCATATGACAGCCATTTTGGAGAGTTTGGCATCCTCCTGGAAGTGATGGTCGTGGAGTCATAGGTATGTTTCTTTGTTCTTTTATTTGCTGCTTTTCATTGTGTTACAACTAAATTTATATGCCCATTCAGGAGTGTTAGAAGCGAATTTCGTTGAACCAGCCCATGATAAACAAGGGTTTGAGAGGACTATAGTTCTTTCAAGGCTTGAGTCAAAATTAGTACAAATGCAGAAGACATACTGGTTTGTTTTAGCTGTGAATAATGTTTTTTTTGAACTTCGCCTGTTTCTTCTTTGAATGTTTGAAACCTTGTGCTTTCTCTGTTTCAGGACAAATTATTGTCACAAAATTGGTTATGCTCCGCGACGCAGTAAAGCATCAATGGAGAGAGGTAAGTTTTGTCTTGACCTCTCATTTTTCTCTGCAAACTGAACATGGAAATTATTCTCAAATGAGGGCTGAAAATGGTTCGGGTCAGGGAGAAAGGTTGAAACATGGTTAGAAATGATACCTGGCCATTCACACATGGTTTTTTCCAAGGCGTAATATTGTTGAAGATGTTTAGCTCTTTGCTAACATAATTTATATCTTCTCCCCAGAAAATTCTCCTGATAACCACTTCAGACCACCATACGAATCATCAAAAGGTAATGATTCAAATGGCAAGATGGCACGTAAAGAAAATAAGTTTTCATCACGCTCAAAGTCCTCACGGAGGAGTGAAAATGGACGAAAGGAACATCAGAATAGTAGTAGGACTTCTGGAAGAAGAATAGGTTCTTCAGAAGAATCATCACAATCTGATGAATATGTCAGTGATGATGATGTTGGGCCCTCTAGAAGGTCACATGGGAAAGATAGCCCTTCAACTCCCCATTCATCTAAGCATACAAATCACAGGCCAACAGTAAAGAATGGGTCTGAAGGGGGGAAATTTGTTGGAATCACAATAAATGTGGAGGTATATTTTAGTGTTCATTGTCTTTTTCCCTCCTCCAGTAGACACGTCTTTATATTTTATCTCACCTCTTGCATCTGGCCTCCACTTGATATTCATGTACACTAGTAAACACTCAATTTGAGTTAAGAGTTTTAGTTGTCAGGAGCGATTGATCAGATTCCATGGGAGTCTTATCAATGGTTTGTCACTTGTATATCTTCTTGAGTTCATTCATGCCTATGATGTGACAGTAAAATTTTGCTGCACATCAGCAAAATTGCACGAGTAAGTGGTGAAGCAAAATGTTTATCCCAAGTAGAAACAGGCGGCTTGAATCATGTGCCACCAGGGTGCATTGCCATTAGATTAGAAGCCAGATGTGAAAATTCCACAGTTGTGAATGACTATTCATGAATACTCAAAAACCTCTGAAAAAATTTAAGGTGAAGTTTGATAAGTTCTCATCCATCTTTGTTTGATTCAACCTGTTGGTCTTGTATGCAATTCTGGGTTCTCCCGTGGCAATGTTGTTGGGAATTAGATTGGAAGATGTTCTATATACAATAAAATGTAGTTGGATGGGTATATGTATTTGTACCGATTAATGTTCACAGCTTCAAATATTGAGATGCTTTCATTGTGTCTACAAGCTAGATCATTTAGGTGCAGGGATTCTAAATTTCTGTTTGTAAGTTATTGAGTCAAGGCCCCCCCCCTCTCATTGTGTTATAATAGTTTTTTCCCTGTCCTTGTACTCAGTTGTTTTTTTACCATGATTCATTGAGTGGTAGGATGATTGGAAGTAGACTCGGTTTCATATGTGCTTCTGTAGGAGTACTTTCTATGAGTGTATCATGCTCTGTTACTAAACAATTTCTACGGCAGTAGCTTTTTGGTGATTCTGAAGGACTTCCACAAATTTGTAATTGCAAATGACTAACTGTATCGTCAAATTTAAATTCTGAATTCTTCTAAACATTCTCGAACTTGACTGACAGAATGATGAGATTGGAAAGGGTTCTTCGCATTCGTTAGAGCAGTTGGTAGAAGAGAATCGTGTTCTGAAAAAAAGGTACAAATTTAATAGTAATGGTTCTTGGTGCACAATGAATGGGATGGGTTTTAATTCATTGACTATGTTTCAGATTGAGAAGGAAGGAGGAAGAGTTTTTGGGTGATTTATTGAAAGATTTAGATCAAGCAAGAACTAAATGCAAGTCACTGGAGGCTGAGGTAAGTAATCTAATTTCTTGTTGAGTTGGCATAAATGTTCTCTAGAGTTGAAGCCCTGAACTGAATTTTAAAGTTACACATTAACCCAGAGATTATCCTACATAGTAATTTTTGAGCTGTTCTTCTGAGATTATATGATGTCTAAAGTGCAATTGATGAAAAATAGTTTAATTAGCATGTTCAGAGATGATTCAGAGTGTAGAGTTGAGTTTGTAGTAGCTCATCTGTGATAACCTTTTGTGTTTTCTATGTCCTATGCTAGACATTACAAACGACAAAATTTTGTTTAATATTTGGTATGAATCATGCTTGATTACTCAATAGCTTGAACTTTTTATATTTGAGAAATTGAGTCTGCTAATATTATGATGTAGCAAAAATATTTAAGCCATCTTATATGTATTATTTAGACGTTACTTCCCCCATCCCATGCAATGGATCCACTTTGAAAGTTTACTTTTGACCTAAAATAAGAATTCACTTAGCAGCTATTATCTTCGTGTGTATACTGAATAAATTAGGTGTATGTCATCTTAAACATTTCACCATTAATCAATAAGGTTAGTGACAGAAAAATCATTTTGTAGTTTTAACTTAAGCAAAATAGACTCGTTTTAGGGGACGGGAAGATTATGTTTTATATTTTAAGGGTTGCTTCTTGGTGTTGTTTTTGGTGCTAATGCTGTAGTTACTGTTTTCATGCAAATCAGTTGCTGGAAGCAAAGGAAAAAATTCAAGAAGTTAACAAGGAACAAGAGAATCTAATTGATTTGTTCTCAGAAGAGAGGCAGCGGCATGAAACCGAGGAGGAAAATTTGAAAAAGAAGCTGAAGGTGATAACCTCCTCCCAAGATACAGATTCTTCTTTAAATGATCACACTTTCATGAAATCTCAATTGGTGTTTTCTATTGCTATTAAGGACCTTAACTTTCCACGCGTATTTTATTTTTCTCTGGGAAAGGGTAGGATGTCATAAATTTACAGTTTCAGACCACCTTGCTGGGGAAAAAACATGAGAATCCTTAGCAAGTAAATGAAACATTTAATTGCAAATAGCTAACATTTTTTTGCCAAACATGATGCATGATGCATAATTCATTTCAAATCTATTTGCTACATATTTGAAGCAATTTGATTTGTTCAGTTGATTTCTTTTGTATTGCTATATGTTATGAACGTATGATTTTTGTTTCAGGATGCATCGAATACCATCCAAGAATTGGTTGACAAGGTGGGACGTCTGGGGAAAATGAAGTCCTCTTCGAGCGGGAAAGCAAAGTGACTGATGATTCTTCACAACCATTCCTCTTTTTTTTCCTGCCGACCCTTCAACTATTCCGCTGATGAACTGAAGCATATGTGTGGGTATTAGGCAATTAGGGAATAGGCTGGAAGTTTAAACAATGGGGCAAACTCCTGGGACGGCTGATTGATTTCTTGGTGCACTTGAGCATTTGTGGTTTAAAATTTTCGCATTCTAGCCATCCTTGTGGAAGAAAAAGGAATACTGGTATCTAAGAACTAATAAATCTCTGTATTACATCAAGAGAGATGGCGTTTAGCTTTGGTGACTTATCGGACTCATTTCCCACTCCTGCAAACAAGTTGGTATGATAAAAAATAATAATTTCTGTGGAGTTTATTTTCCGATGACAGGAGAAGATTCACATGTAAATGGATCACTTAAATTACCATCATGGAGATCAAAGCATCATCGGCCTTTCCATACAATAATCTATTCTTCATTCTCCGAAAGTGGGGTTAAATAATAGCTGGGAACACGAAATGCATGAAACTGGAATGTTTCAGAGTCTCGTAAAAAAGAAAAAAAACTAATACTCTGTACCACCCTAAATTACTCTTCAATCATTGCACATCGTTCGAGACACATGTTTAACCCTTAATATGTTTAACTACCCATAATAACGGTAAATAAAAAATTACTTTTTATTAACTACTTGTTGCGATTAATTTAACAATATCACATATGATAATATTATTTATTATATATCTATTCAAATATGCGGTCAAATTTTGATGCAAAACAGTGCCATAAAGTATGGCTGCAAATTAGGCTGGTACAAAGGGAGTAACAGTTTTGGTAATGTTTCAGACAACATTAAACTTGCAGGCAGAAAGTGTCCTTGGGTACAGTCTAAATATACATAATAAAGGGGTTGGTGGTAAGTATGTCAAAATACAAACCCCACCTTCAATCATAGAATTCCGCCCAATCAGTCTCTCCAATTTCATTGATAAACTTATGGCTAAAATTCTAGTTGAGAGAATTAAACCAGTGATACCTTACATTACCTCCGAGGAACGATAGACTTAAAAAAGAATCAAATAAGGATATCATTGTTAATATTCTTTTAATGAAAGAAGCTGTAAAACAGGAGAATCTCAACTTAATTCTTAAGCTTGACATGATGAAAGTTTTTGACCAAGTCTCTTGGTCACTCCTTATACACAGTTGTTAGGGGTGTCAATATTGACCCATTACCCGCTTGACCCGCGAGTTGTTTATTTTTAAACCCATATGGATATGTGTAAAATGGATTACCGGTTAAATGGGTAACGAGTTAAATGAGTAATTATAAAATATGGGCTAGACGGGTTGGGTTTACGGGTTAATCATGGGTCGATAAAATGGCCAGATCCGCGGGTCAAACCGCGTGTTTACCCATTTGATTTTTCCCTGACCTGTTCTTTTTTTGCCATGACCCGCGGCCTTTCCAGTTTTATCCCTTTTCTGGGTTTCATTGGGGTCGAACGCGGAGCTGATGGTGATTGGGCTTACCAGTTTTACCTGTCTCTACAACTCCAAGCAACAGCTTCTCCGCGTTCAGAATCTAAATTTAGAGGCTATTACTCATATTCTGTAACTCATTCTTCTAAAGCCTTGATTCTTTGATTCTTCCTCTGGCGTCACTTTCTCCAATCAACGCCACCACACAGATAAAACTTCACTTCACCAATTTTTCCCTAATGTATGTTGACAGAGTTACTGTAATTGTGTACTGTAATGGGATTTCAGTAATGGGTCATTTGTTCTCTCGCCTCTTGTGTGCTTTTCCGTTGAATGATGATTCTGGGAATTTCGTGTGACGATCGAACTCCGACACGGCGGCGTTCTTTCACAGATGCTTTATTGGCCAATTTGAACCGTTGCTTTTAACAACGTCAGTTGAAATTTTAACTCCTTGATTTGAATGCCTTGGCAATTAGTATGCTCCTCTTATATACTAATATCTATACGCCCTCCATTTTAGTATGATTATGAGATTGTTATCAAAATTAAATTGTTATATGCTCATTAATCTTTCAACTTTTCCATTCATTCCTATCACACTTAATTTGAATAAAAAATTCCTTGGACATATATGCACCAATGGACAGCGGTAAGAGAACGGGAGTATGTGTAAGGACGAAGGTTTTCAAGAATGGAATCCTCTGTTTTTTATAATCAAATTACAAATTCTTGTTCAGCTGATATTTTGTCGCTATATTTATAATCAACTTGCAAAATCTTGCAGTTTAGTTGATATTTTACAATGTGGGGTGAGATATATTTTTATTTTCTTACTTCCTCCGCAACTCTGTTAGTGTCATACGTGTTTTCTGGTTTAGGGTTTATGTGAAGAATAAGTGGATGAAATTAAAGGTAGAAAGTAAATATATTTTTTTAGTGTTA
>JAULKJ010000010.1:4861003-4877584 GCA_032355405.1 Rubia balearica
GCACCATCTATTTTTTGCAATAGAACCCAATCTTATTCTATCTGGTCTAGCCTCACGCAGGTCTAATTCCACACAGATACGGATAACTGAAGGCCTTGTCAAATTTAGTGTGAGAGTATCAACATGTATATAGGTTCCAATCGCTTTACCAATCTGTTTCAGGGCTAGGGGATGAAAGTAATGTAAAGGGGGAAGTTCTACCCTAACCGGAATAAATGGAGGTTCTTCATTCAAATCAAAATCAACTGACCACTTTAGGACCTTCATTGAGTGCTTTCCGATGTTCCACAATTTCCTAGTCCAGCATCTTCGTCTATCTTCTAGCAAATTGAAATTGATTCTCACATGTCGGAATCCATTCCGGCAACCTGAAAGTAGCCTTTGAAACCCATGGATTTCATTTCCTTCCGAATGAGTTCCAGCAGAGGTCGGCCATTGGAGAATTTTACGATTAGGGTACGATTGAATGGCTCTGCGATCGATTCGATCTCAGCTTCTGTAAAAAGGCACGCCACTTCTCACTTATAATGGAAAGGGGGGTGAAGGTTCATTACAGGCTCGTTGATAAGCACAGCAGGGGAGTTGGGGAAGGTCGGATTGTTGAGTAGGGATTGAAGATAGGATTGGGGAGGAGGTGGCGGGCTCGCACCGTGCGGCGGAGCCGCCGTGGAATCGGTGGAGGCGGGATGAAATGACCGTTAATGGATGTAGAAATTAGCCGTTATTAGCAATAGGATTAGATGTTGATGGAAATAGAGTAACTATTTGGTGCTTATTAGTGTAGAAAGGAGTTGAGAGCGTTGAGAGCGTTTTGAAATCCACCAGCTCCCAACACCCTTAAAAGTGGCTAAAAGCCTTTAGTCTTTACACTTCGAAAGAAATTTTTACAGTTTTGAAGAAATGATATCAAGTGCATAAATCATTTGATAGATGAAATGAGTACACTACAGTCCATTGTCGACCTGGTGTTGCATATTATAGAATCGTCAAGACGAAACTCAAGTCTGCCGCACGAAGGACTTTCACTTCTAGGAGCTTGCTATTGAATCGATAAACGAAACACAAATCAGCTATTAGAAGGGGACTGAAATGTTCATTCCGTGTCCTGTATCCAAGGGTCAATTCCAATTTGTGCTTTCCAAGTTACACAAGTTTGCTTCTCTTGCCGGCTCCTTAAACCTCCATCTTCAACACGACTTGTAGCTTCCTACCCACAAGAGAGAAAAAAGAGCAGTAAACAGTTCTAAAATGAAGGTTTTAGTAGTCTGATGTAGGGGAATTCCCTATAATCAAGCTCCACTAAACCTTTGTTAATGGTTTTGGTTAAACTGCTTTACGATTATAATCAAGAAGATCACATAAAATATCACACAAAGAAACGTGCATTACATGAGCATTTTGATTTTGGATAATTTTATAAAACTAATTAAGCATATGAAGAGAGAAAAATAGTTTAAAACGTGATTTCTTATATATGCAAACTAATTTATACTATGCCTTTATTTATTTTTCTTGGATTTCAACTATTTATAATTTAGCAAAGTTTTGGCAAGCACCGTCTTTCCATTAGTATATAAAAAGGTGGGATTGAATTAGAATGGTAGAAAGGTAAAAAAATTATTTGCAATATTAAAAATTTATTAAAAAATGGGCGGTAGTTATAAGTTTATGATTCGATTAATGCAAACTGAATTTTTATGTTGATTTCTTCTAATTTGCAGTTTAAACATTGGTCTTTCCATAACTTATGGAAAGACCATCTTTCAAGATACATACTCTTATAATTTTAACTTATTACTTGTAAAGTCTGGTCAGTGTATAATGTGAGTTAAAATTAGAAATAATTTTAAGAAAAAAAACACAGGACTTTTTTATTAATAAAGTTAGTTTCCTGATGATTAATTTCATAGAATGAATGAAAATATAAAGAATACAATAAACCGAGTTACCCGAGAACTCTGAGATCTGAAATATTTACTATAATTAGAGCTGACATTTTGAGCCAAAATGTCGTACCAACCAATCTACCAATCGAACCACGTATCATTTGTACCGAAAATGTTGGTAACCAATGATGTGGTATGGTAGTACCGTACCATACATTTTTTTATGATATGATAATGGTATTGAGAAAATGTTACCATGGTATTACCGTACTGTTCCACATATTTACATATAAAAAGTAAAACTAATATTATGTGAAACTTGAGCTTTTATTTAGTTATAAAACTTAGTCATTTGTTAATATTAGAGCCTAATTAATAATTTAAATATGTAATTTTCCCCCCAATATGTTGGATATCGGTAAAAGTTTAAAATATTTTCTTAAATTATATTTATTGACAACTCACATTTTTGTTCTGAACCTTACAAAAATTTAAAATCAAAATTCTCTTTTATTTATTATATCTTACTTACTTATTACCCAAAGTTTTGTTTTAGACCGAGTAACCGTTAGACAGAAGCATTATATATTTGATGTAACTAATGGGGTAATTTGATGTTTGTTTTTATTTATTTCAAAAAGATTCTATCCTATAATTTTTTTAAATGCATTGTAATAAATAAATAATTATAGTGCAACCTTAAAAATTATTGAAACAACGTTTTTTATGATTGGTCGACCGTTAGTAGGTCTAACAAGAGAATTTCTCGACTTAGTATAGTCTTATTTTGATGTTATCTTACTATATTATTATTATTAGAGAATATTTATTTTTTTAAAATTAAAATTATACAACCAAAATTTTTAATTATTTATAATTTGTTTTATGAGAAAATAATTAATTCATTATAACTTATATTCGGTGGTATTATACCATACCGTACCGATACCAACCAAATTTTGTGTATACCGATGTATTAGTATGTCAAGGATTTGGTACGGTATTTGTTTTTAAAAGTAATATACCGACATTGTTGGTATGGTATATGGTATTAGTAAAAAGTGATAGTAATCATACCGAATCCACCCCTAGTTTCCCCATTATCCATTGCTCCAAAATACATGATTTTTGTTATTTTTGTATAAATATAAAAATATTAAATAATATATTTGTTGGGTGAATTGTGGAAAAGAACTAGTAGATGTTCTTGAGTAATTTAAAGTTGGTTAAATAGAAGTAAGGATGAGAAATCGGAAAGGATTACCGGTATGGTATACCGTTGCTCGGAACTCTCCAAATTTGCACCGTGTTATTTAGGCACCGGTATGACATGCGACAAAATACCGATTCTACTGTGACATTCAACCAATACCTACGAGGGGATTTTCCAATAGTGTTAGAACGCTTATAAATTTAGTTTTAGTTTTCAATTTAAATGTGAGACGCAAATATTACATGTTAATTAAACCAAAGTTTTTAATCAAAAACATCACGCAACACATGATGGGAGTATGAGACTCCCGCCTATTTTTTAAAAATTACTTTTGCTCGAGGTTGTTCATCATCACCAACATATTTAAAGGAATTTGGTCATTTTTTTCTTTTAAAATAAAAACTTGAAACCTCATATTGACAAATATGGGAAAACAGAGATAATATAAATGCAGTTTCCGTGAAAAATATCCTTAAGTGTGTCATATTTTAGTAATATCTTTTTCCTAAATATAAAATACAAATTGTAGTAATCTCTAAGGCGACTCTGACGAGGCTCCTAATTGCTCCTCCCCGCCTGTTCATGGTGGGGGGTGCAACAGTCTGACCGAATCGTCTCCTCCCTCCTGTAGGCCGAGAAATGTCAAGAGAAAAGTCAAAGCCGTGTTGCTTTCCTAAAACTGAGCTTTACAATAATACTCGCAATTAATAATGAGCCGCCTTTTTGGTAGTATTTCGCTGTAGTGCTTAAAATAGTCCAGTCGGTTCGGTTATTCTTTCGAGTTTTCTTTTTCTTACATTATTATTATTATTATAGAGTTTCATTTAGAGAGAGAGGGGATATGTACGGGGTGGCTCCGCCTCGGAGCATGGATTCAGGTGGCGGCGCCGCCACTGATACCGGCTCCTACGTCAGCACTTACCAGGCTTGGAAAGGCAGCAACGTAAGTTCATTCTTTGAATTTGAAAATAAAGTGTTCTCTTTTAAGACTTTAATTGTTCAGAAAAATGAATTGGGTTTTCCGGTGGTCTCAAATTACTGGATGGTTCTGTCGTTTCAGATCATGGACATGTACTGTATAGGAAATGGTTGTATTGTCTTCAATTAACTGATGTTGACCAATGAAATGCTCTTTGAGGGGTTCAGTGTTTTAGTTTGCAATTGAGTGAATTATGTTTGTAATTTGGTAGGGGCTTATTTTTTTGGACCAGTTGTTGAAATTTTACATGAGATGTCATTTGTTGATCATATGCTGTTTTGCCGTCTGACTATTTTTGGATCTTGCAGATATTTTTGCTGGGGGGAAGATTCATATTTGGACCTGATGTGAGATCAATATTTCTAACAATATTTCTTATTGTTGCTCCTGTTGCGGTTTTTTGTGTATTTGTTGCCCGGAAACTGATGAATGATTTTTCTGGTCACTGGGGCATATCCATCATCGTTTTAGTCGTCGTTTTTACAGTTTATGTAAGTCTCCAGGTCCTTTAATGTTCCTAACTTTATGATCATATTTTCCTTGGTTTTTTTATCTTGCGGTTTGGACTGGAAAATTAGAATGTAACCCTACTGTTTTATTGATTATTCTTTTACTTTAATATTGTGAGTGTCTTCCATGATGGCGTTGCTCTTTTCTATATTTGTTAGAAAAAGGTCATTCTGTTATCTAAAACCCTATGAGTTAACGTCATCATTTCCAATTGGGTGTGAGTTGATTCTTTTATGGAAAAAAAGTTATAAAACATTGAAAGATTAATGAAATTTGTGTAATATTTTCTCTCCACAGGATGTGGTTCTTCTTTTGCTTACTTCTGGGAGAGATCCTGGTATAGTTCCCCGCAACGCACATCCTCCGGAGCCAGAAGGTTACGAAGGTAGTATAGAAAATGGGCAATCTACACAGCTACGCCTTCCTCGTGTCAAAGACATTGTTGTGAATGGGATGACTTTGAAGGTTAAATATTGTGATACTTGCATGCTGTACAGACCTCCACGTTGTTCGCATTGCTCAATATGCAACAACTGCGTGGAAAGATTTGATCATCACTGTCCGTGGGTTGGCCAATGTATCGGTTTGGTAAGTATTGCCATTTATAATTTCTGATCGCTTCTCAGTCTTACTGTCAAAGTTCCTGAAGCTTCATTTTTTGGGCACCAGATTTGCTTCTATTCATTAGTGATGTAGTTCTTGCCATGTTCCTACATAGAAATTGGCATTTTTCACATGTATTTCTTTTGATTCATAAAAGAGAATAGGCTTAGTACATTACTTTGATGAATTATTGCAGCATTAGTCATTTTTGCTTTAATTTATGATACTTTCTATATCGGCCTTTACGAGCAAGCAGCTGTAATCCAGTGCTGGCAAGGATATGTTATTGCTATTTGATTTTAGTTAAGTACGTCACTAAACGTGTTGAAATTATTAAATTCCCATCAGGTCTCTTGTATATATATGATCTGTCTAGAAAGTTCCTTCATGCCACAAAATTCGTGGAATAAATTACTGGAGAACTTTATTACTCGTGAAAGAAAATTATGCATGATTTATGTTTAATAATTGAGAGAGAGAGAGAGAGAGAGACTTAGGTTTTGCTTGGCAGAGGAATTGCCTGAGCTTCTCTTCTGCTTAGGGAGGATGAGGTTGTTCAGTGATTCTGACATAGCTCATATTCTTTAGTTACAACTTATCACAGACGATTCTTACTTAATGAGTCCCTTTTAATTTTCATCAGGTGGTGCGGACTTTATGAGACCATGTCAACTTCGAGTTTATTATATAACATGATCATGTGGTTGCTTGTTTTCCATCCCTCATTTTACTCTCTCTTTCATGGAACTATCTAGGGAGTGCTTGGTTGAGGGTTATAAGGGGTGAGTAATGGGTTTGATTATCATTATCATTGCCATTTTCACTCCTTTATATCAACCCAGCACACGCTTAGTTTTGTTTCCCTTTATTCCTCTTCTAATCCATGTAGAACATCTCTCTTCACGTGCATGGAAATTGAGAAACACACTTGTTGGAAAATGGAAATATTTCCTCACATGTCAACTTACGATTCTCATAACTCTTGTCTGGAAAAACAACCTTTTTACTCATTTTATTTGTAAAGTGAATGTGCAAATCCTTTGTTCACAGCCACTAATTCAGTAGTCCTCACATGCTATAGACGTTTCAGTATTTATAGAGGAAACATGTCAGAGAATTTAAGCAGAGACAATTATTATATTCATCATAAAGTTGTATCCTAATTAAGATACAGAAATGAAAGGTTAGTTTCATGATCAATTCCAATTGTGTACATTTTTCAAACCCACAATTTGTGTCCGAATTTTCCCTGCTTTATTTCCTTGTGAAAGAAGCCCATCTCATGGAAGAACCCACCCTGTACCACCATCACTTACTGGGAAATTATCTAAATGAGAAGCAGGAAACTACACGGTCAGTGCCTGGCCCTCCACTATCACCGCAAGAACCACTACCGCTTCCACCTCTCCCTGGAGCAAATTTACATAATTCTGATGGTTCATGTCTACTTTACGAGCATCTTATACTAATTTTATAGTATGAATTTAGTGAATGAAGAAGTATGCAAATCAAACTTCTTTGGGTAGCTCACTAGAGATTAGGTACACTACCTCTGTTGTTAGTTCAATAGGGAAAGCAATGGCATAGGCACGCATGGATTGACTTATACAGATGAGTGTCTCATGAGGAAACTTTCTGAAAATTTTAGGGTGGTTGAATATTTCTTCTTACAATAATTTGAAGTCATAATGTCAAAACAAGGCCTTAAGTTCAAATGATAGCAGCTTAAAAAAATTCGCTTTCAATTTTGATTTACAGGGCTGCCCTTCCAATTTTAGCTTCTTTTGCTGTTTTCTTAATCTGGCTTTATGTTTGAGTATCAGTATGTAAAGGATTATATGGAGGAAATTCATTTCCCAAACTGAAACGCGATTTTTCCCCGCTGACACACAACTTGGGCATGAAAGTGAATAAACCTTTTTTCTTTAAATTTGGGGCCTTTAGGGAGAACCGGAGAAGTAATCTTTTTGTGAGGAGTGTTAGGTGATCGCCCTGGTGGATTTTAAAGCCAGTTGCTGTTGCACTGTTTGACACTTTTCCTGCATTTAATGAAAACTATTTTTTTACTATGTGCAGTTGTATTATCTGATTTTTTTTTACCTGTCTTCTGTATTATAGTATAACTGTAACTAAGTTCTAGTTTGATGACAGTTCCATACTTATTTACTATAGTCCAATTTAATGGTCCAGCTCACTTAAATACTAGTTCTATGGTGCAGCGAAATTACCGGTTCTTTTTCATGTTTGTCTTCTCGACAACTCTTCTCTGCCTATATGTACATGGTTTCTGCTGGGTCTACATTAGAAGAATAATGGATGGTGAGATGACAACAATCTGGAAGGCAATGAGCAAGAGTCCAGCCTCCATTGTTCTCCTTATTTACACATTCATATCAGTTTGGTTTGTTGGGGGCCTGTCAGTCTTCCATCTTTATCTCATCAGTACAAACCAGGTTCGTTCTTTTAATAGTTAATATACATCTATTTCAATCTTAATGATTTTGTCAAATATACTGCATTTTGTCAGAAGATCCCTATCTGTCAAAATATAGTTTCATGTCTATAGGAATTTTAGAAGAATAACACCCTAGTCATCTGCTTGGTTTGCAGTCAACGTATGAAAACTTTCGTTATCGATATGATCAACGGACCAATCCGTATAACAAAGGAATGGTTAGAAATTTCATGGAGGTCTTTTGTACTCGTATTCCTCCATCAAAGAACAAATTCAGGGCAAAGGTGTTGAGAGAGCCTGAGCTCCCACCTCGAGGATTCAGCAGTGATTTTTCAGTATCCAGAGTAGGGAAACCAGGTGACCTGGAGATGGGGCGAAAGCATATATGGGAGGGAGATGTGAGTGATTCAAATGACTTTGAAAGGGAATACAGCAACAATGATAACCAAGATAAAGATCCTGACCTTTCAACGGTCTCCCCCGAGCCAAGTAGGGTAACTCTTACTGAGGGCTCGGAAGGAAGGAACATTTTACATTCCATGCGCTCTAGTTGGGCAAAAGAAGATAGTCTGGATCAGGAACATGTGAACATTGATATCCAAGAGAAGGGTGCTGAGCCATCAATCATTTCCCCAGAGCTAAGAAAGATAACTCTTACTGAGTATACGGAAGAAAGAAGCATTTTACACCCTAGGCCTTCTAGTTTGACAAATGATAGAAGTCTGTATATGCCACCTGAATTTGCGACCCCCTCCTCTTCTGTATCTAAAGTGTTCATTGCCTCTCCTGAAGTTGTTTATATGGTCTCCCAAGGTGAGAATTCATATCAATATACACTCGGTGATAGATTACACCAGAGTACCAGACAATGAATCCGAGAGCACGCCTTTAGCCTGATAGTCAGAACTGAAAATTCTCACCCTGAAAACATAAACAAACAGGAATTGGTTGGAAGTTGTGAGTTTGTCTGATGGATTTAATCCTGACTTGGTTATGTAATGTGAATATGTGTGGTGCTGTTCACTTCTCAATCAGCAATTTGTGAATGTCTATTGCAACAGTGCATCTTATGAAGTGCTCCATTTGTGGATACTCTTATCTTATGTTATTTTGCGAACTATACACATTTCTGTCCTTCAGGTTTTGCCTTTCCTTCCATTGACTTATTTTGCTCATTTACAATTCTGCAAAATGAAGTTTCATAAATGAAGAACTCATTAGAAGCTGAGTCATTGACAAAGGAAAGAAGCCGAAAACTTTCTCGCACTTCTCCAAAAACAAAAGGTGAAAGTACTAAAATTTGCTTAGTGAAAAAATCTAAATGCGTTTGATAGAGGCAAGACCATAGGAACATATGTTGATCAAGGACAAGGAGGCCTTTTTCTTTTTCGAAATGCAAGAGTCCTTTAACCAAAAATAAAGTAATTTCATTTAGAGAAAAATGTTTTTATAACCCTTACTAATTAACATAAAGACCAATATAACATTTTGATAATTGAAAGTGTAAATATAACTCTAGATAGTAAGTGCAAACGTATCCATTCCGTTAACTTTTAGCCAGAATTTTGAGAAAATATATTTTTGCCACCATAAAAAACAAAAAACTGAAAATAAATTAAAATTTCTATCTTATGTCTTCTTCGTTTGTTTCTTCTCCGATTTGGGGCAACTTCCCAACTTTGTTTCTTCCACCGTTTCTACAAAATTAAAAATGGCGTTTCTTCCGCCTTCTTCGTTTGAACCCCGTCATTAGGGGTTCCGCGGCGGCGGCGAGTGGTGGGTGGCATCAGGGTGGGGGCATCGGGGCAGGGTGGGCAGGATTTACTGGGGGTGTCAGAGGGGAGATGCAGTTGCACAGGCATCGGGTGGGGTGGTTTAGGGTTTTGCTATGGCGCGGGACTTGGTGGCGTCGGTGCAAGCCACGATTAACCTCGCTGGGCTGGGTGGCGTCGGTGATACCTGAAAATGGGTTTTCTTGTCTAAATCTCATTGTTGTTTTCGAGTGTCTTGATCGGCAGGCAGGTGGCGACAATTAACCTCACGGCGGAAGACGACAGAGAGGGCCTTTGTTGAAGGCGAAAATGATGAGTTTGAATCTGGAGAGCCAGGCGATGCAGAATCTGGTGGTGCCTCCGAGATAGATGGTGGTGAGGTTGAAAGGGAGGAAGAATAAGAGGCACGCCATCAAGAGTTTGGCCAAGTGCTACCTATATCCATGCCAGAAATGGTTGCCAGCTTTCTGACAATAGTAAAGAGAAGACAAAATCGTTGCCCATATGAAAATGGTGGTGGAGACTGGCTAAAGGGGGTGGTAACGGTGGCGGGGACTAGCGGGAGTGGGTTGTGGTGATGGTGGGGTGGTGTTGTGGTGGAAGCCCGAGTGCAAAATTGTCCTCACACTTATAGGTTTTAGGTCAAGGGAAATTTTAGTCATTTTATATGCTGTCAATGCCGGAAATGGTGTCTTAGGGTATATTGACACTTTCATCAACTAGTTAGGGTTATTATTGCACTAAAAATTATGTGACTATTATACTAACACTTATTCAAATAGGTAGGGTTATGCTATATATCCCTTTAATTTGTTTTATAAAACATTGTGAAGAACATATGTTGATAGAGGCAAGACCATACGAACATATGTTTTTTTTATGCAAGAACATATATTTATCAAGCACAAAGAGTCCATTTTTCTTTATGATAATGCAAGAGTCCTTTTGAAAGGAAAAAAGGGTAATTTAATTTAATTTACAAAACATTCCATTTTTTGGATAATGATAAAACATTTCATTCATTCTTGGTAAACGTGTCTCATATCAACCCATAATTTGAGGGTAGGAGAAATGGGAGAAAGGTAGAGGTGTCAAGATGTCGTGTCGGGTTTGTGTCGAATTGGAAACAGTTCGAGTTGAAACAGGTCGAGTTGAAATATGTCAATTTTTATTTTTTGAGTTGTGTCGGGTTGGTCAAGTTAGTATCATACCGGGTTAACACATGTTATTTTTCCTCGGGTTGAGTTACTGTCGCGTCAGGCTACTATCGTGTAATTTTTATACTCGAGTTATGTCGGGTCTGGTCCAAATACTGTCAGTTGAATTGGATCAAGTTATTTTCCTGTCTTTTTTGAAATGGAGTTTTGTTGGGGTCAAATCAAGTCAATTATTTTTTAGTGTTAAGTGCTAAATAACCCTAACTTTTGGTTGAAAGTGCCAATCTAACCCTGCAAAATGAGAAAGTGCCAAAATAACCCTAAGTTTCAGATGTATGTGCCAATCTAACCCTGAACACCTTGTCAACGGGAAATTTGGCCAAAATTTACTGAAATGAAATTTTTCCCTTGAATAAAAAAATAAAAAAACCCATAATAGACATAACTTCCCTTTTAACCCCTCCCCTCATTGGCAACATCTCATCTCCCTTACCCTATTGGACATATTTTCTCCCCCTTCTTCGCCAACACCTCTTCTTCAATTGGAATCTTTTCTTCTAAATCAATTTCTCCACTGCAGCGTCAACGCTGAAGCACTGGAATGATATAGTGGTTCAACCTCCGGTAGTAGAGGCGGATCATTGCAGTGGAGCAACGATTGAAGGGGGTTGCACCATAGGTATTAATTTTGGTGGCGGATTTTTGGAAACAGTATTTCCACCGTGTTTCCAACGTCGAGAAGACTCGGCGTACTTGAGAGTTACGTATCCTTCCTGTAATGACCATAGGATTGTTGTGGGCATGTGGTAAGGACTACGTCTTCTTTGCGAAACATGATTGCTTCGCTTGGTTGCATTCTTTTTCCAAGGGGCTCTTACGTGTGGTGGAAGAGACATCACACGTGCCTTCCATGGATTGTGTAAATGACATTCTCCGGGACGTCGTTGGAAATACTATCTCCTAAATCTGTGGGTGCTGTCAACTTTGGTTTTGTCTTCGACTAGTTCTGGATCCCAGGTAGGGTCTTATCGCTGCCATAGGACGTGGATCCTCCTGACTGGGTTTCTTCCATTTTGTATTGAGCGATCTGTCATTCTCGTAGTAGTTCTTCTATCTGTCTCCTTGAATCGTTGTAGCTATTTGTTTCATGCACGTGATCTTTGTGGAAGTCACAATAATAATCCTTGGATCTTTTCTCTGTTGGTGCTCGTATAGGGCTAGTGTCTCTAAATATACCCATGTGGTTTTGCTAGATTTCTCTCCGAGATTTGGTTTTCCTAGTTTTGGTAAAGAGATATTGGTCTACTGCTGTTTCTCTTCCACTTGTGATCACACCCGCCCTTCCTTTTTTGGCTCTTCTAATTAGTGGGCTGCCTCAGGTGCTTTTTTTCCTTTCTCATTTTCTGACTTCTTGTTGTTGGCTTCCTCCATTCTGATGAATTTTCCACTTCCTTTTGGAGATCTCTTGAGTTGTCCGACATATTTGTTGTGAGTTTCTTGTATAACTCCCCTTACCTTATATGTCGTTCATGAATATTTCTAATGATATTGGGAGTGAGAGGTCCTTGATCTCCAGGCTTTTTGTGACGAAGTATTCATGATATTTCACAATGCTCTCACCGGTCCATTGTGAGATCTTCATCGGGTCTAAAAATGTCTTCGTGAGCTTCTATTTTTGGTAAAATCTTCCAATGAATTGGTCCACTAATTGGCTCCAACTTTGTATGCTTCTGCTGGGTAGGCTGTCATACCAAAATATTGTTATTTCTGCCAGGAAAATTGGAAAGGCTTTACAAACCAATTGGATAAGCGCATCTCAAAACCTCATGCTTGTCCTGTAGGAGTGCAGGAACTCCTTGGTTCAGTTCTCTCGTCATGCGCCATGAGCTTTGTTGGTAGCTTAAAATCTTTTGGCATTATGAAATTATGTAAGCTTCCTGTTAGCAGTGAATGCTCAACTTCATCCTCGACATCCTATTCCACGTCATCGTCATTTCTTTTGTTTCTTTTCTTTTTGATTCCCATGACTGGTCTTGTCATAATTCCTTTTGTCAATGGCGGAATTGATGAACTGCTTGTACAGTTGTTCCCCGTTAACTTCTAAAAAAGCTGCGAAGGCTCTCTTTTCTTTATCGATATGTGGTGTGGATTCATGCCCATCGTATGACTCCTGGACGTCCTATGTGTTCGTTGGAGGGGTCATCCTTGCTGCTAGTGGAGCTGGTGGTGGTGTTGGCTCCACAAGTTCTCTATGCCTGCCAGCCTAACTCATAGTCATCATGTTTTAGGAAAAACAATTGACCTGGTATTTAGGTCCCCATATTCGGCGCCAATGATATGGTTTGAGTTCCCAGAACGATAATGACCTTAATTCGCCGAAAGGATTCCTGCAATAATCTCCAGAATTGTATATGAGGGAGAATCTCCAATGATAAAGTTAGTATATAGAGTTGGATGCTAAAAATATTATTTTTGTTACTTACCTTGGTTCTTTCATCTGGCTTTCATTTATAGGGCAAGTTTCCCTATATTCTTGGTTGTTCGTGTCCACGTTGCTCGCACCGACTAATATGCTATCATGGGCCATGATCCCAAGCTTGTGGCTGCTGCGATGTGTTATACGAAGTCACCTCTTTCGATACTAATGATCTTTGCGATGTTATTTGAAGCTGGCTCTCGTGAGGCATTCCCTTAGTTTACTACAAGTGGTGCTTCACACTCTTGCTTTCTTGCGTTCTTCCTTATCCTATGCCAGTGGTTTATACTCTGCAGTAACTGCAAGTGGAACATTTGAGTTTTATTAGTAACATTACACATCTAGAGTAAAATATGTTTAAATATTTAGAGTAAAATATGTTTTACTCTAAATATGTGATATTTCTAATCAGAACTCAAATAAGCGTGTGAGTTTATCCAAATAGTTTATAACCTGAATTTGACCCGAATTTTAATTAACTCAATTTTTTTAAAAGTATTTTTATGGAAAATCTCACTCGAATCTCTGATCTTTACATAAGCTATTATTTTTCAAGAAACGGACTCTTATAAGTGAATAAAACGAGGGCTATTAATGCCGGCAAATATTGGGAGGAAAGGCCGAAAATCATCATTTTGAACCGTATAAGCCTATATAAGGCCCAATATTAGACTGGGTTTCTTTTCGCGGTAGATGGGCCATTAAGTGTTTTTTATAAACCACACTTCACTGTTAAGGGTTTATCATCGGAAGGCTCCACAAATTTTCGGAAACTAAACCCTTGTTTGGCATCTGCGAAATTGTTCTTCTAGCGTCCCGATGGATACTTCGAAACTTAGCTCCCCGGAATTGCAGCAATTCCTTTCGGTAAGGATTCTTTCCGGTTTCGTTACTGGCTGAAACTAGTTTCTTTGCTTGCACTTTTTGGGGGGATTTCAATTAGTGTATCAGGTTGTATCTAGATTCGTTGAAACACGGTGGTTTGGAAAACATTCCTCGGATCATTAATTTTTCTCTTTGCTTTTAATATATATGATGCTTGGGGCATTGTGATGTTTGAGATTTGATTGCGGTAAAGTTAATATAAAGCATAGATTTTGTTTAGAATTCTTTTTTCTATTGATGAACTAGTGAAATTAGGCTTAAACTTTATATTCGGTCCCTTGAGCTCGTTATTTATACAATTGCAGTGTTATATTATGTGCTGAAAACTTAGATGAACCTTAAATGGAGACAGAGGAACTAGTGATTGGGTTCAGTAGTATCGCGAAAACCATATGCCACATTACATGAGTTTGTTCGATATTTTGGCAACCATATTTAATAAGTGGGTGGTAACCAATAATTGTATGGTTATTGTTGAGAATTACGGGATATGAAAGAACAAAGAATATTTAGAAGAGAACAGTTATTCTCCTTTCTTTGGGACTTTGTTGGGAAACTCGTAGATTATGGTCGATCGAGTTTCTTTTGTACGTTTAAGCATCTGTTTGACTATACGAGAACATTCCCAAGCATAATTCTCATCCAGAACAACAATCTTTGATTGAGCTTTGATATATTAAGTTTATAAGGTCTGTTATATTTGCCATCCAAGCTCATTCGTTTTGAGGTTTGGTCTTTAGTGTGCTGTGTTTAAGAGTGTGTCGATTCTCCAACATAATTCATGATTTGCATATGGCTAAATTAAAGGAGATGAAGGAATTTCTGGCTTCAATGTACTGCAGCTACTGCTTCATTATCCGTGTCTAAAATGGAATCAGTGATAGTAATAAACTTGATGCTATCATTCCTTGAAACCTGATTATTAGTTTGATTGGTAGTATAGTTCTTCAAACAAGTGACGTGGGTGATGTTTTCCTCTTTCAGCAAGAGAAGGAAAAGGCAATGGCTAATGAAGTAATTGCTAAGCTTACTAGCATCTGCTGGGACAAATGCATCAGTAGTGCTCCCGGGAGCAAGTTCAGCTCCAGTGAAACAACTTGTCTCACTAATTGCGCTCAGCGCTATATGGACATGAGTATGATGATCATGAAGCGCTTCCAATCCATGCACTGAAGTGTTTGGTATGCATATTTTGCACATTATCTGCTTAGGTTGCCTGGTCATCAATGCATCAGAAATAGCTATTTTTAACAGTTAATGTAATGTGATATTTCCGCCGCTCAGACTTGAATGGTAATGTTCATCTTGGTTTAAAGGCCCTTTTTTTACTATTAAGGTTATTATTATTACTAATTTTTTTCATGGTAGTTTATTATTGGAGAAACTTGATAAAAAGTCTTGCTTGCCTTGCTCTTGTTTTTTTAGCCAATCAACATTTACTGGTTTAGTTGAAGAGAACTACCACTGATTGGGAAAAACATGTACCCCCAAAAACCAAAAGCTACTCCATAACTGCTGCACCAGCACTCTTCTCTTCATAATTTTTTTTTTCAAGGCTATCTTACAAGTTCTACTATGTACAAAAGTGCCCAAAATGTCTGCCATTTGCTTGTTCTTCAAACTTAAACATGGATGCTCCCCCAAAAAGACCTCATATCTTGAGCTCATCCAGCACTCCCCCATAATTCTTATCATACTTTCCTACTTGTGCTGAATCTGCTTCATCATATCTTGAGCCTATGAAATACTGTTCTCTTCTTCGAGCAGAACTTTTGTCTATGGCCTCTTGTGACATTTCCTTCCATCTCTCAAAAGTCAAAACCCTTGCTACCAATTGCAATCTCATCCTCTTCTGCAAAATCTTCCATGAAGGCCGAGTATTCTTGGAGCTCTTGAACAAGGTTGTCCCTTAAACCGCTTGACCCTGGGATTGGGCTCGCACTCACGCATATCAAGCAGTGTGACTGGCACTAAAACACCATATTTTTCACAGCGCTTCCGTTAAGAAATGAGAAATAAGTTAAGAAATCAAAAGATATGACGGACATAAGAAATAAGTTTATACTTTCCATACAATTCTTTGCCCCTCATAAAAAGCACCAACTGTAGGCCGCCCAGTGAGAAATGATACCAAGAATAGCATGAGTACAGAAACAGTATAGCAGGGGAGGGAATTACAAATACTTGAAATCAAAGAAAACTAACTTGAAATCTAATACTTGCCGCACTTCTATCTTAAAAAGTTGTATGAGCAAATGGTCTGTACAACTGCTCTAATTTCATCAGTGCAGTTGATTTTCTAACTAATTTTTGGAGAATCGGATGGTTTAGACTTGACAAGATAAATATAGGACTGACAACAGTATTTATTAACACAAAATATGTTGTAAAGTAACGTGTGATGGAATTATGTAAAGGATGTAAAGACATGTGTGACTTATGGTTTAATTGATTGGCAATTTGTGAACTTATGGTAAAGAAGAAAAACTTACCATGTTGGAACATGATCCGCGTGAAAGCAGGATTTGCGGAAGGAATAAATATTGCGATCGGGTTTATGGAAATCAGATATATCACGCAATATTTGATTCAGAATTAGAAGCATAATGGAATTATGGTAAATCCCTATATTTATGGAATTGGAA
>JAULKJ010000010.1:4882263-4894253 GCA_032355405.1 Rubia balearica
AAAACAATATCTCAGAATTTATTGGAATCAGAAAAGGTAAGGTACCCAACTGCAGATTACCGGATGGAAATTGTCATCTGTATGAGTAATATCATTCAAAAAGTTCATAGTGTTTGGCCGTTGATACACAGAGGATTTACTGATGAAGCTACTCGAATTTTGAGGTAATGATTATGTAGTTCATTGGTTTCATCTTGTAAATAATTTCGAAACTAGCTTTTTCTTTAGCTGAATATGTTTCCTTCTAGCTTCAATTTTGTTCCTCTTACACTATTGCATGTTTAGTGACCATACAAACACACACAAAATTTGGTGACAAGCTGCTGTTTGTTTTGTATTAAGCTAACAGTCACTTGAATAATGTGCAGTGTGTCCTTTATGCATGTGATCCTGTGTGCCGAAGTTCACTGACCTTGTTACCAAAATGCTTGACTCATTGGTTTGTGCTACAGGGGTTGGAAGACAGAGGTAAAGGCGTTGAGTCGTGATTTGGATGAAACAATGGCCGAGTCAGCTTTTATTCTACAATATTTAGACATCGTAGAAATGCTCGGAAGGGCATGGATATGTTGTATGGTTCCTTTGAAGTCCTGCTACTCTGGTGTCCGGGTACTGGAGGGCCTGTTGGGACAATTGGAAAGGAGCGTAAATGAAATGCGGTACACATTTATAGGTTTGACCCAAGAACAGGAAGTGCACATCTTAGAAATGATACTTGTGGCATGTACATTAAAAATTTGCCATCTCAATGTATGCTCGGATGTTTATCCAAAGAAGCTAAGTTATGTATTTACTCGGGTGGAACATCTGATTGAAGGAAGATCATTCAAACTACCGGCATATGTTATCGAGCTTAAGAGGACACTGGATGAAGCTGGCCACTCAACAGAGATGATATTAGAGAATGGATTTTCACTGAAAATTTGTCTAGAACATTATTGTTTGAGGCAATTTATGTTTTCAGGGATCCTTTTACACATGAAAGCTGAGCTGGATCTGTTTAACAACTACGAAGATCCAATCGGCTGCATCCCGGGGCTTCCTGTTGGGATACCCTGTGAAATCAGTTTGTATAATATCTCATGTGAAAGCCTGGTGTGGCTGAAGATGAGTCTCCATGAGAAGCTTAGTGAGTTCGTGTACCTAGATCTGAATGGAGTAAGTGGATGTGATGAAAAGAGGAAATTTACATTTGTTGCACCATTCTATAGAACTCCTAAGTCAAAGTTCTTCAGGCTCAAGGTTTCCATTGCATTGGAATGCTCTCGTGAGCGCATTTCTACTAGGTATAAGTTCTACAGAGGACCACGAGGCGAGCTCATTAATCTCTCCGAAGAAAAAGAAGTATATCTCTCTGCTAAGGTTGCATAACCAGTTGGTTCTTCTGTGTGTAATCACCAGCTACTACGACGGCTGAAGAAAAGCACCTTCCTCCAGGCCCCTTGAAGTTCCTCATCAACTCCCACCCTTGGCCCTCCACATACCGCTCAATCTGCGCATTTGCACGAGATTAGAACAGGTTGGACTAGGTTGTACTATGTATGAACCAAAAAATGCGAAGGCAGTAGGAAAACATGCGTAAATACCATGGTTGTCATGTCTGTTTTAGTAAGAGCCCCTCCAATCACGTAAATTGAGTCATTCAGAACAGCAGCTGCTGCATTTCCTCTGGACTGGTTCATCGGCTCCCCAGTAAGCCATCTTCCTGATCGAGGATCGTATATTTCAACGCTTGATGTCATTTCCATCCCATCGTATCCACCCAATGCGTACCTGTTCATTTCAAATTAATTGAGTTCAGCAAAAAATAAGTTCAGGATAATAGGGTCTTACAGTTTCTCATTCATCACAAGAAGTGAGTGGCCGCCTCTTGGGGTACTCATTGCGTCGATTTTGCACCAAGAACGCTCCCTGGGATCAAATCGTTCTGCGAATCTAAGACAGGAATTCCAAGCGAACCAGATTACAAATTTCATCCCAATATGTTTACGTTGATTAAAATCAAGTTTTGACAGCTTACTGGAGATAGTGTCCATCATATCCACCAACAGCGTACAGCGCGCCATTGAGCTCCGCTGCAGCAAGAGCAGATCGCTGGAGGATAAACACACGTCGGTTAGATGTAAGAATAAGACAGTCAGATTTGAAGTTGCTTCTTCACGCTATGAGATAATAAAATCAAGTGCTTAACGAGGATATATGAATAATACATCTGATATATTACCACTGCACAGTGACTAATTAACAGAAAAGATAAAAGCACCACTAGAGCATTCTTAATCTTGAAATATTCAGAAATACCGTTTGCAGCATAGAGTGAATTTTGATCCATCGTCCAACATTTATATCGTACATTTCAACGCATGATAAACTCTCATTTCCATCATGACCTCCCATTGCAAAGATTTTGTTGTCCAGAGCAGCACCAGCTAAAGAGTGTTTCTTCGTATTCAGTGAAGGGCGCGGACTCCATGTATTGCGAGCCAAGTTATACGATTCAACTTCATTAAGAGTTTAAAATGGCGGTGAGATATACGCACACATATATATACAAACACAGAGAGAGAGAGCTGATTGGTACCTGTGTCATAGCCCTCAAAACCATTTCCACCACCAAACACGTAAAGTTCTCCCATTAAGTCCACTGCAGCCGCGTGTGAGCGAACGCAGCTCATTGGCTTCAGAGATTTTAGCACATCCTGAGAAGGAGAGTACAAATCCAATCTCGACAACCATGAGGAACCATCATTTCCACCTACCAGAAATATTGATTCCCCGAAGTTTAGGTGAAGATTATTGTAATCCTGTACTACAGGTTCAATCCCATTTTCGATCACCTTTGAGCCATTAGTCTCTAGAATGCCATTTTCAATCACCAGAGAGCCATTTTTGCTTTCATTCACCAGAGAACCATCTGACTTTGACTCCAGCATCATGACTCTACTCTTTAGTAGTTTGATTTCATTTTCTGCCTTCAGCTGGCACAAAAGAAAAGTTAATACTAGTGCTAAAAGAAGATTGAACAAAATTTTAAAGCTCAAATCAGCTATTAGTCACTTTTATGTCATGAAAGGTTTTTTACAATTTAGCTAAAAAGCAATTGCAAATGATTATACATTCAAAAAAATTACCAGCTTCTGTTCTACTTGATCAAACTTTTGGATTTGTTCTTCTCTGAAAGCGCATAGCTCTCTTATTCCAGCAAGCAACTGCAGTGTAAATATGAGAAACTGAATACTTGGCACACATAAAAAGAAGCACAATGTAATTGTAAGATATTAGAAATAAAATCATAAACTGTAAGGATATCAATATCAAGCACCGGACCTGCACAATAATTGCACCGTGATTGCATAAAGTATTTCCAGAAGTGCTGTCACTATTGTTCCCTGATATTTCTGTCACCTCATTGACGGTGGATGTTTCCTCAACATTTTCTCCCTTAGGTGCTTCTGAGTATTCGAGGTTCCTCTCAGTCAATTCTTTTAGTTGTTGGTAAATGATGTTGCTTGTTTCTCTGTGAGCCTCTTGATGATCAAATGATGGGTCCTGTAACTGTTGTTTAACACATTCTTCGGAGTTGGCAAGGTCACTCGTTCCAACTGGTGGACCTGAAGCTCCTATTACCTCTCTCTTGCTATCTCGGGGGATGCCTCTAGCATTACCTAGTGGTGCAGATGGACCAGGAGCAACTACCGTCGGAGATATTTTGGACATCAATCTAGCTGTTTGCTTATGATCAAGCTCAAACCATAATTTGTTTGAAGTATAGTAGTTGTCCAGAATTATTGGCTTGAACTGATCTTCTGTTAGTGGCTGACATTGTTGGCGCATGCGTACTTGAACCTGAGGTGAACTTGCCAATCATTAAAACCATTACATTTCAATTATACAAACTACCATACATTCATGTAATAAAACCATTCAATACCTGGGCAGGAAATTGTGTTCTCTCAGAGCCATGAAGTGTCCATGCATACGGATCGATATTCATATTGCCATGACTAGCCGCCTCAAAGATGCCATGAAGCTTCCTATCGGAGTAATTGAATAGAAACAGCGGCAATCCTGGATGGATGTTCTTCACATATGAGAAATGCGGACCTGGCAAGCCTGTAGACGGATGAGGCAACAAACATAAACACCTTATTGGGAAACATGACATGTGAATCCATCATTTGCTTAACATACTACAAGTAAGAAAACTGTTTCAGAAAAGGAAGCAAATAATTAAATAAACATAACACAATTGAGATACTATAGCGCGACGACATACCAAATAGTTGTTTGCTAAGACACTCTTTCATGGTGATCTTAGTGCAACCAAATATGACACCTCCGAGACTGGCTTTCTCCAAATTCCTCTTTGTGACAAGCCCTTCATTCATCTGAGACGCTTGCGGTTTTCTTCCAGCCATCGTCCTTCAAAATTTGAACCTAACAAGACAAAATCTCATTATATTACCAGATGAAAATTAACTAAAGGCTGCCCTGTATACTGTATTAATTATGAAGTAGGTAAAACTTCAACCTAAATATACTCAAAGATTTCAATCCATTAGAGCATATACATCATGGAAGAGAGGCACACGTATGCTAAAAAATGTAACATAATTCAGGAAACTAATCGGAGGCAGTATTCGAGCAAATTCAAAATAGGGCTAAATGCTTTTCTAACGTTGAAAGTGCCAATATAACCCTGTAAAATAAGAAAGTGTCATAATAACCCTAACTTTATGAGTTATGTGCCAATCTAACCCTGGAAGCCATTGACTTCAATAGTCAACATCGAAATTGGCTGGATTTAAAAGGGAAAAATGGAAAATACTCTTATTTCTTTATTTTTAATTCATGGTTAAATTCGTCATGTTCTTAAAATCCGACCAATTACGGTGTTGACTATTGAAATCAGTGGCTTCCAGGGCTAGATTGGCACATACATCAGAAAATTAGGGTTATATTGGCACTTTCTCGTACAGGGTTATATTGGCACTTTCAGCCTAAAGGTAGGGTTATTTTAGCACTTTACCCTTCAAAATATAATTGAAAAACACACATCATTCACAAAATGGATATTATAAACACTAAAATCAACATTCATAGTCAATGAAATCCTCATCATCGCTGGGGAAGAACAATAACATCAACTGCGGTTCAAATTTTGACAGAAAGAGAAAATGAGAATCTGCGAGGGCAATTTCCGAGCAAATTGAAAACCCGCGCGCGCACACAGATTACGGATGAAGAAAAACACATTCAAACAGAACGATTCAACACTAAAATCAACCTTGAGAATCTATGAAACGCATTATGGTCGTTTCCGCATACATAAACATTAACTCCGATTCTCTCCCATTAGCTCGCACCAAAGTTACCAACGAAGGGAAATGCCGCAAAACATAAACCCGGTGAAGAAAGGTAAAAAGAAAATAAAAACGATCAGCGTGAGGAGAGATGGGGAGAAAACCTGCAGTAATGGCGGCGACGCCGGCACGAAGGTGGCGGGGCCGTCGGAGCAGTTACGGTGGTTTGGGAATTAGCGGGAAATGGTGTGGGTGTATTTTTGTCTGTCTGTCCTGTTTTAAGTAAACACGTTCCTTTCGGTTTCGTTCTGGAATCATTCGTATTTATCATCTTCATTTAATTAATGAGTGTAGAGTGGGGTGACTCATCATGCATTTAAGCGAGTTTAGGATGTATGGGATGAATTCAAATATAATGTGAAATTCAAATTTTTACAGGATGAGTTTAGCTTCAGCCACGTAGCGGGAAACACAATTTTACCTCTGTTTTTTTATGAATTGACCGGACAAAATTACATTAAGTCGCATGTTTTAAAAGTTGAGTGACTAAAAATCATCTAAACGTAAATTAGTTACTCCCTCCGTCTCATTCCTTTCTGCAAAAACGAGAGAAATGACTGATTTTTATTTTGATGAAGGAAAGTGTCTATAATCCTTTCATATCACTGGGTTAAATGTTTTTCTAACCATATCTTTAGGTTGAAAGTGTCAATATAATTCTGTAAATTTAAAAAGTGTCAAACTAACTCTAACTTTGTAATGAATTATGCCGATATAACATTCAAACCATATTCCGGCATTGACTCACCAATTGGACAGTTGACCAGACCCAAATGATGAATATGCCCTCGATCATTTCAACTTAATTTTTCTCCCATTTTACCCCTCTTGTTGCAGCCAGCCGCTGCCACTAGCCACCCTCTCCTGCCGCCGGCCACCACCACCCTCTCATTGCCAATCACCACCACCCAAGCTTCACACCCCTGCCCTCGTCGATAAAAACCAACAAAAGTGAAACCTGCTAACAAAAACAATTCGACTCTTTTCCAAACATCCCAAGATGAGCCCTAAATCATAATCAAAGGTTCCTTGAGAGAGGAGAGATCTGGATTGAGCTACTATTAAGAATGGAAAGTTGGAGTTTTATTGAAAAAACGGCATAGAATCCATTTGGAAAGGAAGGAAGAAAGAGTGTGGATTGATGTCTGCAAGAACAATAACTGCTGGCAAGCTCCATCACCGCAGCCGCCAATTTTCACTATCCCCACCACCAATTTCCAACACTTCGCTGCCAATCCCACCACCCTACTGCCAATCTCGACACCAATCTCCACCACAACTGCTGCCAATCTCCACCACCCCGCAACAAATCCCACCACCGTCGCCAAGCTCCACCGCAATGCCGCCATCCCACCACTCCGAGAAAGCAAAAAGCGTGGTTGGATGAACGGAGGCGACATCGGCGAATAAAGAAGAAGAGCGGCAACGATATGCGAATAAAGAAGAAGATAAAAGAAAGAGAGGGGAAATTCCATCCTTTTCATTTATTTTTTTTTTATCCAGGGGAAAAATAGTCATTTCAGTAAATTATGGCCAAATTTCCCGTTGACAATTAAAGTCAACGGCACCCAAGGTTAGATTGGCACATATGTCTAAAAGTTAGGGTTATTTTGACATTTTCTGGTTTTGTAGGGTTATGTTGACAGTTTCAACATAAAGTCAGGGTTTTTTTTACACTTTACTCCATATTATTTTATCTTCAACCCCTTGCCCGTCTGCTTCTTCGACCCACCATAATCACTCAACCCACTCGTCACTGTCTCCACCGCCTTTTGCATTTTTGGCATTGCTACTTCCCGCCCCTTCAATTAAGCAACTTGCTCCGGGTCTTCGTCGGAGAAAATTGGGGACAGTTTTTGTTGTCGGTATGGGGTTGGGGGTCAGAGATAATCAGTGGTTGTGGAGGTCATCTGTGGACAGGAGGTTGTGGAGGAAGAAGGCTACGGGAACCAATTTGATCGTTTTTGTGTGATTACAAGGTGTTTGGTTTAATGCTCACTGGTCAGATGGATATGAAAATGATAACCATCAATGACCGACTATTAATATGATTTGTTTCGTGTTTTTAATTAATTATAATTTAAAATAAAATGAAGTGCTTAAGAAATGCTTTATTAAAGAGGTCTATTATTGGTAATTGTTTCTTACCTAGTTTTTATCGAAATTCGTGATGTGACTCCTACCAGTGCGGTTTCTCTTACTCCCTCTGTCTCAACCCTTTTGCAGAGAGAGGAACGCTTTTACTCCACTCGTATCAGCCCTTTCTGCAAGACGCCTCTCGCTTCTTCGGCGTTGCTACTTTTGCCGCCTTCATTCAGCAGCTTGCTCTGGGTCTTCGTCAGAGAAAATTGGGGAGGTTTTTTGTTGTCGGTGGCGGAGGAGGAAGCGTCATTATGAAATTGGGTGCAGGAGAAATCAAGCGGGGATTGTGGAGGTCATATGTGGAGAGGAGGTTGTGGAGAAAGAAGGCTAGGAACCAATTTGATTGTTTTTGTGTGATTACAAAGTGTTTGGTTTAATGCTCATTGGTCATATTGATATGGAAATCAAGAGGTGTGGTTAAAGGTCTGTTCTACAGGTGTACTGATGGGGAAGATTGGGGAAAATTTTCACTCAGATTCTGCTGAAGTGGGTGAAGATGTTCAATTGTTGGGGGAAGTATGGAGATGTAAAAGTTAGAACTGAATTTTGGATTTGGAAAATTATGAATTTAGAAAGGAAATATGGGTTTAAAAAGAAGAGAAGATAATGTGAATAAATGAATTCAGATTTTGTGAAGATTTTGTAACTATTGTGTGAATTTTGAGATTGTGTGTATTTAAAAAGTGAGTAAATTGAGTGTGAATTTCGTGAAAGGGTGATGATGTAAAATTTAAAATTTTCAAGGGTAATTATGTCTTATAGCATGTTGCATATTTCCTAAAAGGTAAAGTCTGCAGATTTATCTGGAACATCCAAAAAAATAAAGTGTGCAGATTCACTTGGGATAGAGGGAGTAGTTATTTGAGTTGGGCAAAATCGATAGTTCAGTAAATATAAAAAAATATTTATTGTACAAGAATATGTTTATTTTTTAGTTGAGTGTTAAAATAACCTTGACTTTAATCTAAAAGTGCCAATATAACCCTACAATCTCAGAAAATGTCAAAATAACCTTTCATTCCGCTGACTTTTTCGACAACGACAGTTTGGCCTGATTCTGATGAAAAGATTATTTAACCCTTGCCTCAAATTTCTTCCCCGTTTCTTTCTTCCATCAACCTGTTTCGTTTCTTTCTTTATTCACCAAGTATTTTCTCGTCCCATTGATTTTTCCCATTTCCAGGGCTCACCTTAGCGGCAATAAGGACGGTATGGGTGGTGAATTGAGGGCGATGGTGAGACTTGTGAATCAATAGCAGGGGTGGGGTGGTGAATCAAGGGCGTGGTGGGGTTGTGAATCGAGGGCAGCTGTGGGGGCTTGTGAATTGAGAACAACAGTGGTGGTGGTGAATCGAGGGCGATAATAGGGGTGGTGAATCTAGGGTGACGGTGAGGCTTGTGAATCGAGGGAAGCTATGTGGGTGGTGAATCGAGGGCGGCAGTGGGGTTTGTGAATCGAGGTCAGCAGTGTGGGTTTTGAATCGAGGGTAGTGGGGCTTGTGAATTGAGGTCAGCGGTGGGGGTTTTGAATCGAGGGTGGTGGTGGGAGTGATGAATCGAGAACGGCGGTCCGGTGATGGGGTACGGTGGGGTGGAGGTTGTTATCGTTGCCCTGGGACTAGGGTTCCGCGGGGCGGCGCGACCCAAAGCCTCAATTGTTCAGTGTAGTTGGGTGGTTGCGTGAGGCTATGAGAGGGTGGTTGTCTGAGGCTATAAGAGGGTAGTTGCGAGAGGGTTGTGGGTTTATGGAGTTTGGAGGTGGCTAAGCGAGAGCTGCTGGGCGGCGGATGGCTAGCTTTGAGTGGTGGGTGGTGTTTGCGGGGGAGATGTCGTGGGTGGTGTTTAACGAGGAGAGCTTGTGGGTGGTGGGTTGTGTTTGTCGGAGAGAGGCTGATGGTAAAGGCTAATGTTTGTCGGGGAGAGACTGTGGGTGGCTAGGCGGCAGATAACTAACAGAGCCTGGTGTTTGCCAAAGTTTTCTGGTGGCAGCAAGGCTGTGGTAGCATTAGTTATGAAGAAGAAATGCATGTTTAGAATTAGGGGTATTTTTGTCATTTCATTTTTAATCATGTATGAATTCATTTGGTCAATGTCAGAATTGAGGAGTTTAGCTATATCAGCACAAATTTTTTTAAAAGTTAGGGTTAGAATAACACGTACAATAATTAGTTAGCATTAAATTGACATTTTCTGATATTGCAAAATTATATTGACACCCTTAACTTAAATTGAGGAATATAAATGTATCTGTCCCTTTATTTTTCACCCTATGAACGGTTATTTATGTGTACATATATTATCTCTAAAATAGTTGACAAAATTGACCGACTAAACTTTCAAACTCCCCTTCTCATTATAGTTACTCTACGGTTTTTAAAAGAGAGGTTCTATCATAATTTCATCAAATTTCAGCACTAATAAACTGAATTTAACACTAATAAATTAAATTTAGAGGAAAAACTCATGTTAGACTGTCTCACCATAATTTATGATAAGACAATGAACAAAATAAAGTTTTAAAAATTACAAAAATACTCCATGTTATCTCCTAACTTCAAACAATTGTATTTAAACCCTCTGTCTCACCATAATATTAGGTGAGACCGTCTCATCTAAGTCTTTGTATTAAATTTAACATCAACAAATTAAATTCAACATCAATAAACTTAGCATTGAAAGAAAAATATTTATTTATTTGGATTTTCGAAAGTCACCGGTTGAGTAATAAATCTAAAAGTAAAATATGTTACGAGTACAACATCATTTTGAAAGAAATTCTTTCACTATTTGAAAAATTAAGTTATCAATAAACTAAATTCATCACCAATAAAGTAAATTTAGTACCAAATAAATCCAACTGGACAGGGCCTAAAGTGCAGTTTCTAACATTAACTTTAGACTGAAATTGTCAATCTAATTCTGTAAAATCAGAAAATGTCAAAATAACCCTAATTTTATAACAAAATTACAATATGCAAAAATCCATTGAGTTTTTTTTCATAATTAAAAGAATATTACATGTCTAATTTGATATCCTTTTATTACTATATACAGCATAAGAGAAGCAGACACAAATATGAAATATCGATCTGTTAAATCTTGATTTCAAATTGCTCCGTCTCATATCCCAAGTTTATAGGCAGCACTCCTGCAAATCAATCTACTCCGTATTTAAAAACACAATAAACTCCACAAATAAATAAAATAATTCACCCATATCAATAAAGGCAAGGTCTTGGGAAAGACGGTATTGCCATAGACTTATGGAAAGACGGGGTTTAATTAGAATAATAGAAGGTAAAATGTCTTAGTTGCAACATTAAAATTTTATCATACAACATGTAGTAACTATAAAGTTTATAACCCGATTCATGCACCCCAAAAATTTTATCTTAATTTCTTCTAATTTACACTTTAAACCTTGGTCTTTTTATAACTTATGGAAATACCTTCTTTCAAGAGACGGAATCGGATCATATTATATCAACTACACGTTGCATAATATATTTTTATTATTACAACAAAAATATTTATCTTTCTATATTTATAATTTAATCTCGTATTTTCATATATCTATGGAAAGACAGTTTATGCTAAGAGTTTAGCTCAATAAAATAAAACCTAAATAGATATGAAGTACTAAGTGAAATCATATCCGAGAGATACCATGCCTGTA
This sequence comes from Rubia balearica, assembly GCA_032355405.1. Classification (NCBI taxonomy): domain Eukaryota; kingdom Viridiplantae; phylum Streptophyta; class Magnoliopsida; order Gentianales; family Rubiaceae; genus Rubia; species Rubia balearica. Next base: position 4,893,445 of record JAULKJ010000010.1, read on the forward strand.
AAATTTGCCAAACTACACCCAACTATATAAAAAACATACCATATGGCAAAAATTAAGCAGCATATGGCTCGATCAATTTCTTCAAAAACATCACAAATGTTGAGCCAAAATTCCAATTTCCATGCCTAAAATTAAGCTTAAATAACCATCTCAACCCCACATTATTCCTGGTTTAGAGTTGGACTCTGGACTCAAACAAGCATCAATCTTTGACCAAAATCAATCACAATTCCACATCTCAGTATTTTACAAACAAACATCCAAAAAAAACCCCAGAAATTCGCGCACCGCCATTGCACTGCCCTTTCCCACCACCGTCACCGGAACCCGTACCTCGTCGCCGGAAAGGCAATCCCGCAAACCAAAACACAAAGAGATTAATCTTTTTCAGCAAATTAATACCATCAGGAGTTGCGGCATTGAATGCAGGAGGTAAACGAAGGGATCAGGAATAAAAGTGGTGTCTTTTTTATTTCCGGCCGTTTTGTAGAAGCTGCCGGAAGAGAGTTTATATACAGGGGTAGATTCTGAGAACAATGGTGGGCAGCGGCGATGGCGGATATCATCGTGAAGCAAATCCTCTCGAAACCCATTCAGCTAGCGGACCAGGTAACCAAACTCGCCGACCAAGCGTGCTCTTTCCGACAAGAATGCCTGGAGATCAAAACCAAGACGGAGAAGCTCGCGGGGCTGCTCCGGCAGGTGGCGCGTGCCAGCAACGACCTCTATGAGCGCCCCACGCGCCGCATCATCTACGAAACGGAGCAGGTCCTCGACAAAGCCCTGATTCTGATTTTCAAATGCAAGGC
>JAULKJ010000010.1:4949278-4960833 GCA_032355405.1 Rubia balearica
AAGATTATCTCATCAATTAATCAAATTACTGACAAACATGCATTTTTTTTTGAAACCTCACTAAGTGTAATTCACAACCAAGGCCTGTGGTGTCGGGCAGGTGGGGCACTGCGGGCGAGCGCTATCGCCTTTTGGTCCAGTGAATGCAGTGCAATTGGTTGCGATTCGCCACTTAAATGTATGTCATTATTATTTTTTTTACTATAATTGGGAATGAAATTCTTATATGCCAACCATGAACTATCCCTTGATAATAGCAGCGGGTGTGAATGCCTTCTTTCCCGAGTTATGCGCACGCCTATAGAAATGCAGAAGACAATTATAGCAACCCGAAGATGAAAAGTCCACGCAGCTTCACACTACCATAATGGGTCGACGTCCTCCAATTTAAATAAACCATCTCCGCCATTCAACTAGCCATCCGACCCCAGCAATGGCAGCGCACAACAAGATAGACCCCAAAAACGGATACTGCCCGGAGACAAAGATTTACCACAGCCTTAGGCCGCCGGTTTCGTTGCCGCCGGCGTCTGAACCAATCTCGATTACCGATTACACGCTGTCCCTCCTCCGCACGACCCTCTCCTCGCCGGAATCCACCGCCACTCTCTCCACCCCATTCCTCATCGACTCCGCCTCCGGCGAACATCTCACATACTCCACCTTCCTATCTCAAGTCAATTCCCTGTCGTTTTCTCTTCAGTCTCGGATTCCCCAAAACGCCGTCGCTTTTGTGCTCGCACCTCCCTCCCTCCATGTCCCGGTTCTGTACTTCTCCTTGCTGTCCCTCGGCATCACCGTCTCCCCCGCCAACCCGCTCTCCACCACCTCCGAGTTGACTCACTTGTTCCAACTCACTCGACCCGCCGTTGTCTTCACTACCGCCTCCATTTCGCAAAAGCTCCCCAAGTCTTTCGAGTTCGAGACGGTTTTTCTTGATTCGCCGCAGTTCATTTCTATGGTTTCGAATGAGGCCGCGAATGGGAAAGGGAATCGCAGCTCCCGAGTTGTCAGCCAGCATGACTCAGCAGCCGTGCTTTACTCGTCCGGGACCACTGGACGGGTGAAGGGAGTCGAGTTGACTCACAGGAACTTGATCGCTGTGATAGCGGGGCTGTACTACAACAAGTACGTCCAAGTCGGAGAAGAAATTGTTCACCCGGTGTCACTATTTCCGCTGCCGCTGTTTCACGTGTTTGGGTTTTTTATGCTCATTCGGGCGGCCACGGCGGCAGAGACTCTGGTTCTGATGGGGAGGTTCGACTTTGTGGAGATGCTCAAGGCTGTGGAGAAGTACAAGGTCACGTACATGCCGGTGTCGCCGCCGCTGGTGGTGGCGCTGGCCAAGTCGGAGCTGGTGGATAAGTATGATTTGAGCTCGCTTCAGCTCCTCGGTAGCGGCGGCGCTCCGCTTGGAAAGGAGGTTTCCGAGAAGTTCACGGCGCGATTCCCACGTGTGGAAATATTTCAGGCACGCCTTCTCTTCTTACTTTATTTTAATACTTTTCCGTCCATTTTTTTTATCTTCACACTGCCATTTGTCATGATTTGATTAGAGATTCACCCGAACATGCTTAAAAAACAAATTTTAATGTTAAAAAAGAATCAAACTTTTTAGATAATTTTTGGCATTGATGAGTGAACACCGGGAGTCAAACTCTGTGACTGCTGGTGTGTAGTCTAAAATATGATTCAATGATTTTAGCTTTTTGTAAAAATAATGTGATTAGGTGGGAATAACATCATAGAACAGGTACTCAACTTTGGAGTGTAGTCGAATGTTGACATTTTGGTTAGGTAAATGTTTGTGGTGAGTGAGTGGTGTTTAAAAAATGTGTGGAGTGCAGGGATATGGCATGACGGAGACAGGGGGAGGGGCGACCAGGATGATAGGGCCTGAAGAGGCAAAGTATTTTGGATCTGCTGGTCGCCTGGCTGAGAACACGGAAGCTAAGATAGTTGATCCTGAGACTAAGCAGGCCTTACCCCCGGGTCAGCGCGGTGAATTATGGTTGCGAGGCCCTATTATTATGAAAGGTACTCTTAAATTTTAGTTATAGAAATGCGACTCTTTATGCGTGAGTGTAAGAGATAGCAACGAAAGGCTGTATTTTGGATGCATGATCATAATGCTGTGTGAATTGTGATTTCCCTAACCGAAACAAGCTTTCAAGTCATGAGCCATTGGCTGCTCTTATATGTATGTTCTATGTTTTCTGGCACTGTTGATAGGAGTTGCTTATTTCATTGCTTACCCTCCTGTTTCTTCGCAACATTCTCGATGTGGCTGCATCTGCTGCTTGTATGCATGGAAAATCATCCGTGTCTGAAAGTTTTGTTTGAAATATTTAAAAGAGATTATAAGATGCCAAGTGAGGCGAAGAATGGGAGAATGTGAAATTAGCATGACATAGGCTCCAATGCATATCCACTTCTTTTAGAATCTGAAAATGTCACCAGGAAGTTTTTACACATTGAGCCGTGCTATAGCAGCAATCTTCTCAATGTATTTGCATGTAATTTCAGTCCATTCTGTTATAGAAAATAGCATTGGGTCATTTGCAGGTTATGTTGGAGATGCTGAAGCAACAGCGGAAACCTTGGATTCGGATGGGTGGCTGAAGACGGGTGATCTTTGTTATTTTGACTCTGATGGTTTTCTCTACATTGTTGATCGGCTGAAGGAACTCATAAAATATAAAGCATATCAGGTACTCGGCCTTCTGCTAGTGCTAGACATATTCAAAAACTTTTATTGCCTCATTAGAGTTATTGATCACTTTTCTGAAGTTATAAATGTTTGATGAGTTTTGAACTAAATGCAGGTTCCGCCAGCTGAGTTGGAACATTTGCTTCAGTCTCATCCCGACGTTGCTGATGTAGCAGTGATTCCGTATGTACAGATGAAATAAAACCAGAATCTAATGGCGCACGTTGAGTTCTAATTTTCATTATTGATCTAATCGTACTGCAGATATCCGGATGAAGAAGCAGGGCAGATTCCCATGGCTTACATTGTCAGGAAACCTGGAAGTTCTGTCAGAGAGACTCAAATCATGGATTTTGTTGCACGACAGGTATGTTCGCGGGTTATCACTAAACGTTTCCGTCTCATCAAATATATCATTAATAAGGAACAAAGCTGTTCAGCCCGCACCAAGTGACAGTATCATGGCTTTCGTTCTTATACACAGACATTGATAACCTTTGTCCTCGCCATTTGTAGTCATGTTCGATTACAACTAACTAATCCACGCTATCCTTTCCTTCAAGAATAATTTGAAAATGGATGGAAAACTTGGCTCAAAGCTAGCTACATTATCAATATACTAAGCGTAGGCTGAATGTTTTAAAGAAAAATCGCCACGAGATCTTCATGTAGAAATTTCACACACCTGATTCTAGTTTACATGCAGATAATGGTGCCATAACCATTTAACTCTTTCTTTTTCTTACATCGTTGTTCTGTCATCGAAGGTTACACCGTACAAGAAGGTGCGGCGGGTTGCATTCATCAGTTCAATTCCAAAAAATCCATCTGGGAAAATTTTAAGAAGGGAGCTAGTGAATCATGCTGTGGCTGCTGTTTCGGCTAAACTATGATAGAAGGTTGCTTTACATGAAGTGGCATTTTAGATATATGTGACATCCCGCAGATGACGAATTCATAAAATTATTTGGCTACTGTATTATTTTTTTATGGGGGAAAACCACGAGGGTTTCACTCTTTTTTGGAAAGAAAATACTTTTCATTACCGAAATTGAGATTTACAACTTGATAAACTTTACACATTATTTTCTAAGATTTGGTTTCATCCAAGATCTATAAACTATACACTCAATGATGTTTTTTGCTAAATCTTCTCCCTGACTGATCTTCCCATGGCAACTCTTGGTTCTGTTTGGTAGAGTTGTGCATATAAGCAAAGTCGACTTCTTTTGAAAGCAGGGGAAGATCAGCTTATGCTTCCCCCAAAAAAATAGCTTATGCTTTCAAAATAACCTGTTTTTACCACTTTACCAAACACTAAAAAGTGCTTTGCTTACAAGCACACCGGGTTAAAAGCTCTGCCAAACAGAACCCTTATTTCTGGCTTTCCACATTGCATAAACTGGCTCTACAACTACAAGCTTTAGTAGCCGTGCTGTTTTCTATCCTCTTCTCACAGTTCTGCATCAACCATTGCTTCTCTTCTTCCCCCCTTCAATGGTTGTCTATTGATTTTCATCCAGAACAATACACTGCTCCAGATAGCCTTAGTTTTCCTGCACTCAAACAAGTGATCCATACTTTCCTGATCATCACAAAACTAGTATCCTCCTTCTACTACCATCCCTAGTTTCACCATTCTATCCTTTGTCAGCAGTCTGTGATGACAGCTCATCCATAATATAAACTTTGCTCTTGGTCTGGCTTAGCTATCATATACTCCCTCCGTCTCTTTTATTGTGTCTTATGTCACTATTCATCAATAAAGTTGATGTTGTTTAAATTGTAAAAAATTATAAATATATAAATATGAAAATTATTGTGTGATATATTACTACAGTCATCTTCACACATATTTTTAGAATATATAACTTTTATTATTGATTGTTATACATAATTTAAGATATTAAAAATATAAAATCATGAATGAATAGTATAAAAAGAGTAAGTAAGATACAATTAGAGGGACGGAGGGAGTAGCATTTCCCCCCATGGAACCTCCTCCAGTTCTCCTCTCAAAGCCTGATACACTTTTCTCACCTTATACCTTCCTTGATCCTTCTGCTGCCTCCACTGCTCCAAAGTCTGAGATTTTCTTCTGCATTTCATAAGGCTTTTGATCATCTAAGAGCTTGATCCTGGAATAGTAGCAGTTATCACATCAGCATTTTTTTTATGTAATGGATATGGATCCACCTGATCCATAGTCTATCAGTCTTCCTGCATAAGTTCCATAGATTCTTCATTATGACTGCCTCATTCCAGTCCACCAGAGATACTATATTCATTCCACCTTCTTTCTTAGTTGAGCATTTCCTCTCCCAAGCTATGGGTGATTTCCTGGTTATTTCATCTCCACCACTCCATAGGTACGATTTGCATATTGCATCAATATGTTTTAGCATTGTCTTAGGAATAGGAAAGCATTGAATCTAGTAATTAGCCACTACAAAAAGAACACTTTTAATCAATTGTATTCTTCCTGCATAGCTAAGTAACGTGGCACTTCAATATCTAATCCTCCCAGTGATCTTCTTTATCAATGGTTGGCAAGCCTGTACTGTCAATCTTCTGCTGGTTAAGGGTACTCCAAAGTACCTAAAGGTAACTCCTCTTCCTCAAACCCTATCATCCTGAGTATTTGTTTGTTTATGATCCTCCTCCATTTCTCCAAAGAACACTTCACATTTTTCTTGGTTAACTTTCAGCCCAGTGGATTTTGTGAATATCTGGAAAGCTGTCATAAGTATATGCACATACTTGCTATTACCTTTTGACAGTAATAACAAGTAATCTGCAAAGCTAAGACTCACCAACCTCAACTTGTCACATCTATAATGATAGCTGAAATTAGTTTTTCCATCTAACTCTTTTAAACACCTGTGCATATACTCCATAACAAGCACAAATAATAGAGGAGATATTGGATCACCCCGCCTCAAACCCCTTTCAGCTTTAATATACACAATAACATTACCATTCACCACATATTTGTATGACACAGTTTTCACACATATCACAATCTAGTTGATAAACTGACCTGGTAAGCCAATCTCCTGTAATATTATCTCCAATGCTGCCTAATCCACTGTATCATAAGCCTTTTGCAGGTTAATCTGAATTAGACACCTGGGATCACAATTTTTCCTGCTATAGCCTCTTATCAATTTATAAGTCAACATGATGTGATCATGAATGTGCCTGCCAAGTACAAAAGCAGCTTGGCTTTCATGTATAATTCCTGCAATTACTTCACTTAATCTGTTAGTCAAGACTTTGGAGATCAGTTTATAAAGAGTAGAGCACCAGGATATAGGTCTTAAATCCTTCACTTTCTTGGCACCTGCATGTTTAGGTACTAGAGTAACCAGTGTATTGTTGACAACCTTATACATTCTTCCATTGTCGAAGAAGTTATTAAGATATTTCATTACATCTTCCCCTTATCACCTTCCAATTCATTTTAAAGAATTTAGAGCTGATTCCATCAACTCATGGAGCCTTGTGATCACCAATCCCCTTAAGAGCTTTCAGTATTTCCTCCTCAGTTACCTCAGCTATCAGTTTTCTTCTATCTTCTGTACTCAACATGTTCCCCTTCCTCATAACCATTTTATCAACAACTTCAATTCTTCCTGCATGTTGTCCCACTAGCTCTTTGTAAAAGACAATGTTTTCATCCTCAATACCCTTATTATCCTTCACCATTTCACAATTGTCTTTTTCCAGTTTTAGAATCTCATTCAGCTTGTTTTTGCTTTGAGTGAGGCATGGAAATAGGCATTGTTTACATTCCCCAATCTCAGCCAATCCATCTTAGTCTTCTGCATAGAAATTTTCTCATCAATTGTACCCCATTTCAATACTTCTTCTGTACATCTGATCACCATTAAGATTTTTTGTTTTCCCAGTTCTTTTTGTGCTATAGTTAGTTCCCTTCTAACTTTCTTGAATTTCTTTTTAACTCCAGAAACCTGCCTAGTATGGTCTACTAAGTCTTTTTGCAATCTCAACAACTTCTGCCAAACAACATACATACATAGGCTTCCCTTCCATAGTTTTACCCAACTTCTATGTATTGTCTCCATAACTCCGTGTTTCTCTAGCAAGCAGTTCATCAGTTTCTTCAAGTACCTCCACTTTCAACTCAGGATATTTCTGAAACCAGTGAACATTCCCAATAACCCTTTCAATTCCTGAATATATAACCCCATCTGCATGTCTATTAGACCAAGTAAAATGTTCTCTTCCTATGCCACATTCACACAAGCCAACTCTATTAATCATTTTCTCTAGATCAAGGAATTCAGTCACATGTACCTCATTACCTCCTATTCTGCCCTAGACAGAAATGACATTGTTGAAATCTCCCATAGCAATCCAAGCCTCCTCTTGTGTTTGTGTTTGTAGCTTCTCCATATCCACATGAGGGTTTCACTTTATTAATGATAATGTCATGGGAATAACATTATTTTACAAGCTAAAAAAAACTTTATGTTGGTTAATGGGTATTGTTACCCATGAATTGATTTTATATGACCTGCTGCGAGTTTGTTGTTCCAAAAAATGTGATGGCTAATGGTCTTTTGTTTAAAAAAAGGAAAATAAAGATGAAGGGAAGATACATTTTCATCATTTTATCATGTTTGGATAGCAGCTACAAACTGAATTGAGTTCTACTTTTTATACTTTGTGAGGATTTTGTTCAAAAATGGGAATTGAGCGCATGCCACCTTGTAAAAAAAAGATGAAGCGTTCGATTGAAAGGAGACAAAGATGAGAAAATTAGACGGGGAAGGAGGACGCCATTATAAAGGTGGGGGAAGAAATGAACATGAGACGGTGCTGGTCAATTCACATTCCTAGTTCTTCTGGACAGATAGAGACCTAAACCATGTAGCACATATGTAAGGACAAGTTCATGGTGTTTTTTTTGTAATGGTTTTGTATGTTTAATAAAACTTTCCAATACAAGGATGGTTGATTCTAAACAAATATAAAATAAGATGCAAATTAAGGCTGACTTTTTGTTTGGGTGTTGGATCATCGGTTTACCAGTAGCGATGCATACGAGTTGAAGAAAAGAGCAACCGACTGGGCGCGTAGCCCATGCACCTAGACGCACGCCCAAAATAGCCCTGGAAAGGAAATTACTCAGCTCGCAAGGTGGAGTGCACGGCCGAGCACCTCCGCTACACTTTTGACTTTTTTTGGCCAATTCTTGACCACTTAGACTATAAATAGCCCCCTTCTTCCCCATTTCACGTGAGCCCGACTTGGGAACTCCAAACACTAGTTTTTTCATATCTCTTTCAATTTCTTCCATGTTTCTTTGTAAATTTATGTTCTATGTTATTGGTTTTCATAATCTTGGATAAATATACTCTTTGGAAGCAATTGGTAAGCATTTCTAGGATGAATTTGTGAGATTTGGTTTATTCTATTTTTGATTTGATTATCAAGTATGTTTTGTGCTTGTTGTAGGATTAATGCATGACAACTAATTATAATTGTTGATTGATGAAATTTCTTAGGTTTAGGATGAATTTGAATGGGGTTGCCTAATTATCGATGTGGCTCACTAATAACGTCTAGCATGAAGGCCGATCCTCATAGTCATTATTAGTAGATATACTTGTGCTATCTATATGTTTCTCGCTTGTAGGACATTGCGGTAGTTGTGTTGGGCCTCCATGTTTATTACTATTCTTAGGGAAGTCTGTGACACTGATCGTCTAAAGTGACACGAGGGTAAAGATTATTGTGTGGCTCCGATCGTCCACTCTAACTATAACCAAGGAGGGGTGAGAAATTCCTTCACTCAAAAGGTGGTGACAAGTTCTCCACAACATGTGGTTAGTGCATAAAAATAGGATGATTAGTCAATAATCAAAGGTTAACTTGAAATGTAAACCAATTGCGCCAAAGACTCGCTATCATATTAATTACATTTTTCGTGCTTGTTGTGATCGTATGCATCATTTTTCTAATTGTTTGTTAATCTAGTTGCTTAAAGTAGTAGTCGTGTTTTCTAAACTCAAAACCCCCCACTTTTTTACCTCGCACTTAGAGTGACATCTTTGTGTGCTTTTAACTACATTTAACACTTGATTGAATCCTTTTTCTTTGTGGATGACCCTGACTTGTCACTAGTTACTCTCTAGTTGTTAGCTGGATTAGGGATTTATAAATTGTATCTTTGAGAGGCACGACGACGGTCTCCCAATGAAAACTTATAAATATAGAAAACACAAGAAAAAGGTAACTTTTTACTCCCTAAAATTCATAGGTAGTAGCGTCGGAGCTTCCTCTCTGGGACCACTCTGAGGACAAATACGGGTACTCAAGGAAGTTAGGACTCTGCATGAGCTGATTCCAGGAACTTTCCTCACTTGGAAGGAATTTTCTGCATTAGTGGCTCTGTGTGTGAGATAGAATTTTCTTTCTGAGTTTTAGCAGTTTCTGGGAGAGGCTAGAGCAAATGCTGGAGATGTTATCCACATATTATGCACACAGAGAAAACATGCATATTTCGTACTCAGGGAGTGATCGAGTAGGTGGAGGACTAACACAACCCCACCGAAAAAATTCTCAACAATGGTATGTTTGCACAATCACAAATTGTCCCCACTAAGAACAATGACCAACAAAAGGTACGTTTCCATATTCCAATTTTTTCTTTATGAAAAGTAGATACATAATACTAGGTGGTATATACATAATCCTCCCAATCTTAATCAGGCGAAGCCTAGCATTAAAATAATCACTTCTCAAGAACAAACTAGTTCGCTATGCACGCATGATACCTCGCCTAAGGATAATCGACCCAGAAACAGTGAGAAAACACCACTCACCACAAACACCCCCTATAGACCATGATCTGGGAGAGTGGACCACGATCACATGGCTTAGAATCTATAAATAAGTACAAAGAACAGCAAAAAAGGTAAGTCATTCTTGACTAAGGAAACAATGAAAAGATAAGTAACCCTAAGTTGGGCGTTGGAGCTTTCTCTTCGGGGAATACCCCAGGGAACTTTTTTCAAGGAACTCTAAGAGGCGGGACTCATCATTCTTATTCTAAGAACTATGACCACCTGAAAGGACCCCCGCATCACTAGGCTACTAGAGGGAAGAGTTTCATACAAAGGAAAATATCAAACAGGTCGTTTATGCAAACCAAATCGAGACCAAACTAATTTAATACTAATTTAGTGATCCTAAAAATAATTGTACTATGACCAAAGAGTTACACGAGGTACTTAAATAATAACAACTAAAAATTAGGTTGTATGATATGTACACAAACAATAGAACATGCATATAAGAATAACACAGTGACACGTTATTAGTTAGAGGGTTGCTGTTTTCATGATCAATATTCAATCCTATTTAAGATCACTCAAGTGGCAAATCCAATTCAGGCGATAAACTCTGAAAATATTTTTAATAAAGAAGCATTTTGAAAATAATAACCAGAATATCAGATGATAACCCTAGTAAATTTAATGAAACCGAAGTAATAGTAGCATCACCTGAATAATATTCCCACAAATGAAATATAAGAACTTATAAATAGAGTAAAGTGCATTCATGCCCCGAGTTCCTGGTTTTGTACACATATGCCCCAAGTTTTTGAAAGTTCACATATACCGCCCATATTTTTTTGAATATGCACATATACCCCTATAGCAGGAGAGCGGCGTTAAAAAATGAGGGGTATATGTGCGGTAAACAAGGATTGGGGGGGGGGCATGAATGAACTTTAATCTATAAAATATTCAATAAATACTTTATTAGATTGATTCTTAGATTCATAAAATAACTAAGGATTACAAAAAAAAAATTCCTTGCTTAATTTACAAAGCTTCCCCTAGGTTGAATTATAAATGACTATCTATAAACCTACAATTATTTAAACTCTGGCAGTAATCGCTAGTAAGTCCATAGCGACCCTAGGAGAGAAGATCCTTTGTCGAGATTTATTGATAAGGATTGCAAACTCTAAAGGGACGAATAGATTGACTACAAAAAATTATACCTATTACTTCAAGATTTTTACCTTGGTTATTTGGTACATGGAAAATAGCTGAGGTAAAAAGTACTTTTACCTTGGTGATTTTTTAAATCAAAGTAAAAAGTTTTCTTATAATTGAGGTAAATAGTATGTTTTTTTACTTTGGTTCTATGATAACCGATGTAAATAGTTGACCAAAATGAAGTAAAAACTTTGATCGCATGTGTGCAACGTCAGTCATGTAAGTATAAACCTGCATTGTGAAGCAACGAGTATGTACTCGACGTTGCATAAGATTTCGGTTAGATCGAGAGCAACTTAAAAAAGTGACCGACATCAGATTTGACGGGATATATTTCTTAAGTTTGAGACATTTGACCACCATTTTCATAACAACCAGAATTCGCCCCCAATTTTGTAGGAGTCACACAGCATGCCAATTCTACATTCTTGAAGGTAGGAGCTATCATTGTGGATTGTGCTAACTCACTGTTCAATTAGCTAGTAAGTCTTTCATTACCTCTTGCACATCCATTTCTTTAACTTAGGGTTGCAGAGCTAGATTGAATTCATATGAACATATGTTGTACTATGGGTTCATTTAATTTAGACATTTTGTGTATATTTTGTTGTTCAATGTGAGACATGCTAAGGTTAGATTTTGATTGCCTTATCTCCAAAAGAATAAAAGCGCGCAAATGTTTCTCCCGGTATGTTTTAACCCGGTTACCAAACTCAACACTGCTTTCTCTGCTCTTTCATTTATCGCATCACCGTTACTGGCTGCCACTTCATCTATCTCCTCTCCTGATTGATTTTTATGACCAA
>JAULKJ010000010.1:4960933-4976440 GCA_032355405.1 Rubia balearica
GGATGAAATAAAGCATTCTAGGTTTTTCTTAGAATTTAGAAGATAAGAAAAATCCAACCATCAATTTCACTAAAGTTTAAATACAATGCCTAGAGTTATGAGAACGATAATTTCCACTAAATAGTAACAAATGAAATTTCATTTGACATGTTCTCTATGTCCATAATTTCTAAAAGAGTGCTAGTACTTGGTCTATAGTATATCGCAGATGATTACTCTTAGGTATATATACAAGGTTCATTTTGGAAGAATTGTTCAAAGTCTATCTGGGGATAAGACCACTATAGCTAATACCGACGTCGTGTATAAACTGTGGGTGACCACGGTTATTTTCAAGAATATCGTAATTGAGTTTGGAACTACCGGTGCATTTATTCTTTTTTTCCATTCAAGTCCCTACAAAGAATTGGGAGAAATCTGAAGCCTAAATTGGAGATAACAAATTTTTATTCGCATGTGCTGGAGTATTTTGTTTTTGTTTGACATCAAAAGGTCGTTGGAAGGGCGTGCAATCTTAACATCGAGATTTTTACTGCAAATATCGAAAATTATACTTTAGCCCATATGGACCAATCTACTCTCTTCTCTAAACTATCAACAAGTATCTTAGGATGGAGTATCTCCCGGTTCAAATTATTTGAGGTAGTTTTCCCTCCATTCAATGTTCATGTAGCACTTTTATGAACATACCTTCTATAATGATTGAATGTTTTCATTAAGTATGTTGACTATGTTACATGTTATATAGTGTATATTGATTGTGTTCCCAATATTATTCCAGGATTTAAGGGCTGATATTAGGGTTGATTGTGGAAAATAATAAATTTTAGTATGAACACAGGTTGAATGTGCGACGTCGGTCTGTGCATCGTCAACTATGAGATACAAACGAATGGTTACCGAAGTCGAATTTAACATCACCTGATTGGAATGTTTGAATATCCAACGTTGTTTGGCTTTCGGTAACTGCGACATCAATTTTTTTAGCATGCGATGTCGCTATAGTGCATTCCATGTTTAGGTTTATGTCGTACGCTCTCGCCTTTATAATTTGTACATCCATTGTTACATGTGTATCTGCCGTAATAGGAAAATGAGAGTTATAGATTGTACAATTAGTATTTTAATACATTAGTAATGTATTGTAAATAAAATGTAATTGCTATCGACGAATGATTGTTGGGTTATCAAAGATTAAATAATATAATATTGTACGAGAAACGATATACAACCGATTAATCTGTGATTTCGCATTAGTTCACAGCCAAAATGACACATAATCGATGTTGCATGAAAAGAGGTCTAGTGCACGACGTTGACCATTTAAAATAACATTGTATTAATCACCGTTCCACGTTAGCACACGATGTCACTGAAATGATCTGCGACGTCACTTTCATATGAACGACGTCAACCTTCACGAGGTCGCTCCCTTTTTTTAACCCATCACATTCCTTCATGCTTTGGCTGACGTTGCGATGTCGCAAAATTGTTCTACCCTGGTCGACCAAATATCATAGACTAACGTCGGTAAAATATCCTGCTGACGTCGGATGGAAACCGAGGTAAAAGGTTTTTTTTACCTTAATTTGAACCAAGGTAAAAAACATACCTTTTACTCTGACTGTAGAACCGAGGTAAAAGGTCCTGTAGAACCGAGGTAAAAGGTCATGCTTCTTGTAGTGTTTTCTCTACTCCCAACCCACACAGGGTGAATCTTATGTGTGAAATTTGTGAAACTATCTTTGAAACCCCAGAAATATTTGCAGATAACTTCCTAGCTTACCGCAATCTACTTTCTAGTAGTTAGAAGTGCTTAAGGGAGCAATATTATAGATCTCTATATTTGGCTTGCTTGTGCCTCGGGTTATTCACTTAAGGAAGACCCTGGGGTGCCGACCACGACTCTTTGTGAATCTCTTGGATGATGATTGAAGTTTAGTTTGTTCTTAACACCTCAACCAAGGCGTCGGAAATTGGCTTCTTCTATAGTAATCTATCTATATATGTATGCGCAGATGATTTTAGTTCCATCATTCTTATTAATTGGGAGGAGTTTGTGTTCCAAGTACTGGATGATTGGCGTAATGTAGCCTAACTACTTGCCATGTATTTGTGCCATAATTGTGACTAATGTACTTATAATAAGGACTAGATCCATTATCACATCATTTTGCTGTTGCAGATTGGCATATTTCAAAGTTGCTAACTTGCGCAGTGTGTCTGCCTTGACATTGTTTGCTCGTCAAACGTGATTGATCCTTAAGTGGTCAAATTTACCGATCACTTACCTAGTCTTTGTAGGTGTATGGATAGTTGGTATATACCTAACCTGTGAAACCCTAAGATTAAATCCTAGCTAGCTGCAACCAACTTAATCAACACTCGAGAGCGGGCCAAGTCTAGCAAGCCAACAAGCGATCAATCCCAAAGAAATTGCAAAAGTGCTACTCACAATGACACCTTCTCCTCACGATATATTAGAGATGAACACATGACAAGGATTACGTTCGCACGATTAAGGATCCTATAAATAGAGACCAGAAGACTTGTCCAAGTAAGTAACTATTAACGTACTACACATTTGAAAATCTCTTAGAGTATCTTGGAAATCAGAGCTTCTCCCCGAGCACTCTATTGCAAGCACCTAGGAGAGTGGAACTTACCACGATGATCCTAAGATCTACCATCACCTTGAAGGATTTCCCCAGCATCGGTGTGGTCGATTGTGGAGATGATATTTTCTTTCTAGGTTTTGATGGTGCACGTGAAAGATTGGAGAACACCCTAGAACCACCACAAACACAACCAACATATAAAAATCAACCCTTGGTGACTTCCAATGGAACTTTATTGAAGGATAATAACACACCTTTATTTTCATTTTAGGAGTGTACATGGTAGAAGCTGTTATTTTCTCTTTTGGAGTATATAAATGGTTTCATTGAAGGGCCGACATTATTATCCAGTTGAAAGAAGGCCGGAACCATCACACTTTTAGTCACACAATATGGCTAAAAGGTTCTGGTATGTTGAAGGTCAATTACTCCTCTTTTGTCATCGGTTGGTAGAAGCTGAAGGCCAGAATTATCACACTGTTTGTCGCACACTATGGGTAATAATTCTGGTTTGTTGAAGGCCGGAACCAACACATAGTTAGCCCCACACAATGGCTAATGGTTTCGATTTGTTGAAGGCCGATGGCCTCCCTCTGTGTCCCTGGTTAGAAGAAGGCCGAATACTCATTCTCTGTCATTGGTTAGTTGAAGGCCATAATTGCCACACTGTTAACCGTATACTGTGGCTAACATTTCTGATCTATTGAAATTCGGGATCACCACACAGCTAGGTGCACACTATGGCTAGTGATTCCAGTTTACTGAAGGCCGATAGTTTTTCTACTCCGCCGTCTATTAGTTGAAGGCTGGGATCTCCACACAGCTAGGTGCACACCATGGCTAGTGATTCCAGTTTACTGAAGGCCGATAGTTTGCTACTCCGTCGTCTATTAATTAAAGGGATGACAGACTTGCCAGTTGGTTTTAGGCCAGAATTTTCATCCTTTCGGTATTGGAAGCCGATTCACTACACATCGGTTAGCATCACTTGACCAAACATCCACTTGTTCGGTTGCATTGAAAGCCTTGTATATTAAAGGTAGAAGCGAACTTATTTTGAGATTGGTCTAGTGAGTTAGTCCTAATGGCCATTCATGTTTTCCATAGTATTTTTTCGTCCCCTATCGTCATTTGGGAACTTGTATTTTTATCTCTTAGCAGTAACATCATTATGCCAAGAGACATGTATCTCAGACTCATTGTATGAACGAGGGAGTATGTACGTCCCCGTCAACACTCACAGTTTCTTCTATTTACCATATTATTCACAGAACATATAAACATCAACAGATAAACAATAAACCAAAAAAAAGCAAAATCAACAAAGAAGGAAACAATAAAAAAATTGAAAAGGAGATTGCGTGCAACATTCAATACAAACAACAAACCAACGTAACCCGGTCAAGGAAGACAAGGACAATGGTGCAGCCACACCATGCAACCTTTGAAAGTGGACTGACGATGAAATTACAAAGCAGTAATGGCTAGAAACAACAAGAAACTAGCATATTGATTCGGGGATAAGCAAGGCAGCCAAAAACCAAGAAGAAACCAACCACCCAATCAGAGGAAAAAATAAAAGCAAACCCACCATGCAAGGCTAAGATACAACAAAGCAACAATAAGCCAAGAAAAAGTGAAGGGTCCACCTCCACACCCCACTTAAATAAGGTACGTCCATTAAAAGGTATGCCTCCACACGAAAACCACTTTGCATTATTGATGCATAATTTAAAATGTTATGGTATAGTGTCCCCAAAATTAGAGGACGTAGTTATAAACATCACTTAGCCATGGAGCTGGGCGCGCTAAATATAAGCGATACACATCAACAAAGGGATATCCAGCATAGTCATGCCCATATCAGCTACTTAATAAGAGCACAAACTAAAGTGATAATAGAAGTGAGATTAGCAACTCCAGCAATATGAAACAAAATGCAACATAGTCAAAACATGGATAAGATTGGTTTTCCAGCATACAACTTGAGTCTAATAAAAACTAAGGATTACAAAAAAAAAAAACTCTCTCTAGCCTTCCTTAAAAGTGTTACATCACATAAAATTGTGAACCTATTACGTAGGTAAACAATAAGCTAAGTCCCAGTTATAAATTAGCCCGCCTACTAAAATGGCACAGTAAGGTGATGTCCTTGGAAAACAAAGTTTTCAGCTCTCCTTCTGCATCATCTCCATTCCTCAAAGTACCCCCCATGATGGGGCACCACCCCCTCAAAACCAAGTATGCCAGCAATCCATAGCTGTCATACTTCTTCTCGTCATGTCCACAGTTGAACAAGCTCGTGAATCCAGTCCAGTAATGCTTCACAAACCCAAAAATTATTCCATCCTCATAGTCTGGTAGGTATAGTGTGTCCAAGAGAACCCCGAGATTGCTTCACTTTCATACTAAACCTACCATCGTTGAATACAAGCGGAAGCTTGGCGAAATAAATTCACCGCCCGCAATACGCATCCTCCTCCCCCATCCACAACCTAGAGAAAATTTGGGCACTAATCCCACATAAGTTCTTCCTCGTGCCCATTTAGCAGGCTTCCAAGATGATCATGACTACATCATTCATATTGTGTCTATATTAGCTAATCCTATCCGTCAATCCTGGCCAAAACCATAGAAAACACATATCAAAACACAAAAACCCATACATACCAAGTAAATTTACAATAAAAAATACTTATTGTGTGTATTAATGGTCATAGGCCAACACATAAATAACAGGCTTGCACCCCAACTAAGTGGAGAAATGCTCCAACCAACTTCGACCATCACATAGCCGGTGGTGTTCCCAACCAAAACAAGGAATAGTTTTGACATCCCAAACAACTATATAAAAATCATAAAACACAAACTATCTCGCCTACAGGGATAACTCATAGATCACTCTCTAAAACATTACTCACCCAAAGTACTATCACTTAAACACAATGAGTTAAAATGCTCTGATAACAGCCATTTACATAGGCATAACATGGCCTATGGCATACAAAACCTTTCATAATTAAAACACTTGAAATGACACGTTCACACATTCTTTAAAAATTAATTAGCCGAATAGTTAGTCTTGATAAACGGAATGTAGTATTACTCTCAACATAAACAATCTAAATCTGTCAATGCCCATGTGGCACTCTTATCCATAATACAAAGTCCACTTCCAAATGTAACCTTACAAAAATGATACCATACATATAGCCCAAGACATTAATCTTCCTTTACATAACAACCTTCCCTTAGCCATCCTTGTTATCCGAAATAAAATAAGCAAGCAAATCACCTGCGAACTTTATTGGTAACAAAGATACTCAAACCTCTCAATGAACAAAAGAAGATAACTCACGGCTTTGGATACGCCTAGATAAATCCCAACTAGTGACACAAGTAGAAATCTCTTGGATTGCTCAGTGCGAACCCAAACCCCTAAAAAAAACCACCATAGCGAATTCAGGTCTCAACAATGGGCCATAAAAACCTTATAGCACTTTGCAATATACCTATAAAAACCTAATCTCAGCTCGGTCGCAGAGAGATTTCCCATAGCTTCGCATACGCCTGAAAAATCACCTGCCCGCGACATAAGTGAACAATCACCAGCTTCCTAACCACGAGGTCCTAAAGTCCATCATAATAAGCCATATATACTAAAAAATATCCCCAAAATTTTACCTGGTCAACCTATCCAAGACCTAATATGTCATACCAGTAGACCAAAACTGAACAACCCCACAATATCAGCTATTAGAAACCACCACATCCATAGGAATACCAACACCCTCAAGGAGTAGCAGCCCCAAAAGGAATAAACAAATAATGAACCAAAAGCATCCCACCTACAAGAACCCTTAAATAGATACCAACCACGATCTCACAAACATAATATTGAAAACAAACAATAAACACAAAGACACATCTTCACAAAACAACTTAGTTAAAACATCAATGCCTACTCGTCTAAGCAACAACCCAAGCTGAAAAGTTTAACTCTCTTGGCCACAACCCGACCCGCTTGCAACGTTATTAGCCGTTTCTGCGCCACTTCCCTTTGGCATCCTGGTATATCCAAATGCACCATAAGACTGATTAAGTTGTTGTGAAGGCTTAACATCCATACTCGCCAGGCCATCCTCTTTCTTAGCCACCTCCCCGTTATACTCATCTGTCGGAACATCCCCTTCCTTAACCACCTCTTCCTCATGCTTGTCAATCTCGCACTTCGAGAGATCATCTAGAAGGGGAAGCAAGATAATCTTTTCCGATTCTTCAACAAGGAGGAAGTGGTGTCCATTATCCGTAACCTTCTAGAAAAGCCTCGTCCAACTCTCGCTTAGCATTCACCACAAACTCGCCAGTAGTGACATCATCCTTCAAACTCTTAATAGCTAAATTAGGATTCTTGGCACGTATGGTCCCCCATGCATGCCACCAATCAACATCCACAATCTTAACATACCTTTCGGTGAAAAATTTATAAAAACCCTTCGTTTTCATCTACTTTTTCACAAACCCTGAGGATACCTTGAATTCGTAGGACCTTCGCTCCGCAACTCGGACAGCTGCTTGACCAGCAACGCATTCACCCCATTCTTATGGTCACTCAAACTTCGTACTTTAACCACCCCTATCTCCAAATCGGTGCATTTCTCCTTGGACCGCTTCAATTTCCCCTTCAACTTAACTACCCGTTCTTGCAAACCCTTCATCACCTCAAAAAAACTAGATGCACGCTGAGCCATAGTTTCCATAGCAACACCCAACTGAAGACCAAACAATCCACTGCTAACAAATATACCACACACGATAAAACGATCAAACTAAATAGAAAATTAATGATTTTACCACAACCACTAAGCCAAACAAGGCAACAGGGTCCTTCGAGTCTGCTAGAGCCTAGCCAGTAAAAATGAGCATTCCCCTAACCTTGTCATCTTTTCCATCTTTCATATCAACCCCAACAGGCAAAAAACAGGAGACGTCAACACCTCTAC
Organism: Rubia balearica; assembly: GCA_032355405.1. Classification (NCBI taxonomy): domain Eukaryota; kingdom Viridiplantae; phylum Streptophyta; class Magnoliopsida; order Gentianales; family Rubiaceae; genus Rubia; species Rubia balearica. Next base: position 4,968,555 of record JAULKJ010000010.1, read on the forward strand.
GCCTAGAACCCCAAACATCAGAAACCTTTCCGGCGATCTTCTTAGTGACATTACCCACGCCAAAACCCTCGCATGCCCTTTGTTTTTTCCTCGACCGAGCGTTTAGTTGAGCATCATTTTACTGCCCTCATATCCCCTTCCACTGTTGTTAGGGTCGCGAGGGTCGATACTCAGCAATGTCATTCATGCACAAAGAATAATAATATTAGCAAATGACATACAATAAGCTCAATAAACACAATAAAAATGAAAAATAAACACACGAAAGATATCTTAACAGTAAAAGCGATGACCTTGCTTCCCTTTTGTCATGATTATATTCACAGTTGTGGGGTCAAATCTATTTCAATCCTGCTCCTGTTCGTCAATTTTTCTACCCTATCAGATTTCCTATCTAACGAAATAACGGAGTTCCACATAGGCATCGACTTACCCAGCCTCCACGCCTTCAACATAAAAATACCTCTGTTTTCACAACCCATTGCTAGGAAAAACTTGCATAAGCTGAATCCAGAAATACTAGGATACAACGCAAATAACCCTTATTTACATGCACTGCGCAGGTGATAGAACCCATTGAAATCACTGACCTTTACCAACCTTTTAGCATTTTTACATATGTCTTCGTATCCACTCATCATGGCCTTGCCTCTCTGATGAATCTAAGAGAGAGTAACCCTCTTAGCCTCTAATACAACCACCACAAAATCCAGCACAAACATAGTTAGTCCATACAAGAAGAAATGCTCATAGACACTAAAATTGCCAGCTGGGGGATTCCATACCCTCTCATCGGCAACATGCAATCTAATCTCCCACCTATCCAAGGATTGATGGTACTGCTTCAGTTATGCTAATGCACTCTTAATCATGACATTATCTTTATCTTCCATATTTTTACAATCTCCCTCCCTAACCACTTCTTCTCCCCCGTCGATCGTGTCATCCCCAGAAAGAAAGTCATCGTGCCCTACCCCACTATCACCCACATTAAGTTGGGCAACGGAGAACGAGAATTTGGAACGAACGACCATTATATTTGGAAAAATAAGAAGGGAAAGATCAAAATAGTACTTCAATTGAAAACAACCCTAAAGAACAGCCACATAAAGTTGCTAATGCGCCTACAAACTAAATGAACAAGGTATGTTCCACTACACACATCAAATAAGCCAAACATATAAATCCGCGCTTCGAAAAAGTACCTTTTTCGAGGCAATAAGTAACTTGTGTTAGTTATGAATAAGAGTCATCACTCGTTAAATGTGGTTTGAAATGATTATCTCACATGCCATTACACTTGTGTATCAATCTTACCCGCTATCTTAGGGACAACATATCCCTTTCCCTGAAGTCAAGGAGATACTAATCGACTCAAAATTTATTTTCTTTACTTCTTACCCACGAAATCATACATAGCTTCGTGTAGCGTCACCATTTTTATCAAATCCAAACAATATATATTTTTCCTCCAATTAGATAAAAATACATTTTTGTATGCTTAATAAAAAAAACTTAAACACTACGCATTTCATAACTTCGTGGCTGGGGGATGCTTATGTTATATACCTATCCCGCAAAACCCTAAGCATAAGGCCCATCTTACTCAACACTCGGGAACGAGCCAAGTTCAACTCGCTAACAAGTGATCAATCTCAAAGAAAATGCAGAGGTATAACTCGCCATGACACCCTCTACTAGACCACGATCTAGTAGAGATGAACACATGACACGGGCAACACTAGCACAATCAAGGAGATTATAAATAGATACACGAAACACTGGTCCTGGTAAGCAACTCCCAACATACTACGTTTCTAAAAATCTCTTGGACAACTTGGGCGTCGGAACTTCTTCAGAAGGACCTCCCAAGGGACTCTCTTTCAGGCACTTAGGAGAGTTGAACTCGGAAGGCTGATCCTGACGTCTATAATCATCTAGAAGGATTTCCCCCACATCACTAGGTGATTTTCCCATTACCATGTAATCATCGAGCACTTGATGGACTATGCCTTGAGAGTCACTATGTTCATAAATGCTTCTGATATCCATGCACATGGCCAAATCTAGCAAGTCTTCTAATGAGCACTTCGCACTGCGACTCCTTATTGGTTAGGGGGAACTTGAATCACGATGAAATTTGAGTTTCGATAATGGCTACAAGTTAGAAAGTTCATATGCTTGATTTTTTTATAAAAAAATTTGCCTCCCAATTCCAAGTTCAAATTTGGGTAGAATAACAAGTTTCGATGACAGAAACTCATTGGAAGCTTCAACCAACTAAGTGTGTTTTCGATTCGAATTCAAAACAAGAGTTCTTGGATTCAGGGAAACTTTCAAGGCCGTAACTATATATAATGGATGACGGTGTATATTAAACCTCTGTAGCTGGACAGAATTCCACGTCATTGTGTCTATGGTGAACAAATGGCTGTTGTCACTAGAGTGTTATGAAGTGATTAAAACCATCATTGAAATATCTTTCGGTCCCTCTAAGATAATTATGTTATAAGTCCATACACACAAAGTACAAGTTTTTATTGTAAAAGACTAATACTCTTTATATATTTTTAACTTAAAAGAGATAGCGTCAAAGAACTTTATTTATAAAATGACAATGTTTTTTGAACAACGATCAGTTTTTTAAATTTTGCAACTACCTTGCTTGTTACATAAGTTTCGGAAATATCGTTTCTAACACTTAAGGTGTGTTTGATAGAACTGTGCTTATGAGCAAAGGTGACTTATTTTAAAAGTTGGGGGAGACCAACTTTTGTTTTTGCTCCAAATATAGATTTTGCTTCTAAAATAAGCCCCATTTTAAGCTATTTATAAAACACTAAAAGTTTCTTAGTTTATAAGTAACACACTTATAAACCCTTTCAAACACACCCTTAACTTTATGGAAAAATATTAATAGAAAAAATGGAAAGTTATAAAAAGGTCCATAGACTTATGGATAGTCTACTTTATTTTAAACTTGAAAATTGTATTTTTTTAATTTAGAACGTGTAATGTGTTTGAATATAAAGATATAAGAAATGTTGTACAATATTTAATTACAAAAATACTTTATTTAACTTTAAAAATTTAGTGTTTAATTAAACATATACATTATATAAATGAAAAATATAGTGAACTATAAATAATTTAAGGATAGGTCACCCGTCACTTGACTTTTACAAAAGATATCAACGCGTGATGTTTTGTTCCACCCGAAGCAATTAACATTATTAAATTTTCATAATCTTATTTAAAAAAAAAAATCAAATTTGCATAATCTTATTCTGTGTAATTAATCAATAATAACATAATGGTTAATAACTATGAGTAAATAGTAATGAAGGTTTTATCCACGCCACGTGGCAATTAAACACTATCTGGGGTTAAAAACTAACCATGGTTAAAGTTTTGTTTTAACACTCAAAGAAGAGGAGGGAGGCTGCATAAGCATGGCATGGGCAGCTATTTTCAGTAAACACAAGGAAAGGGGCCTCTGAATTTTACACTGTTCCGTTCTTCAATCCTGCCGCCTAATGCAGCTGTCGTAATGTTATCGTTTCGCTTTGCCGCCCATTAACTCACGGAGACTCAATCAACTTGAGAGCCCATTACTCGAAGGAAATTCATCCCATTCGCGTTAGATGGTAAGACCGTATCTTTCTCCCCACTTTCATGTCATCAGCAGTTGTTAAATTGCCTGAATTTTGATTCTTGTCAGTGCTTGATTTTTGTTAATGAGGAATTCGTGATTTTATTGGGAATTTACCATGTTGATCAAAGGTGCTTATGTATTGCTGATACCAATGTATTGATAATCAATTCACAGCAGTAATAAAATAGAAATGTTGATAAACAAGTTTATCGTGTGTGTGGTATGATTTTCCATTAATGATTATTTGTCCATTTTGAATTGGTTAGGAGAGTGCATCAAAGCTAGGTGATGGCATTGAATTTTATGAGTTTTGTTAATTGTGAATTGTGCATGTCCTTGTTTTTTTGGATCCAGGACGAATATGTATTGTTGATTAGTTGCCCTTTTGGAGTTGGTTAGGGGAATGCATCAAAACAAAGCGAATTCATTAAGTTTTATGGATTTTGTTAGTTGAGTTGTGCATGTTATTGTTTTGTTGGACCCAGGGCGGATATGTATTGTTGATGATTTTCCCTTTTGGAGTTGGTTAAGAGAATGCATTTAAACAAAGCAATGGCATTGAATTTTATGGCTTTTGTTATTTGAGCATTGTGCATGTTCTTATTTTGTTGGATCCTGGATGAATTTGTTTGCACTCTAGATTTTCTGTATTCATTAGTTTCCTGTTTTGTAAGAGGCTGTTTAGGATACTTACGGTATCACAATCAATTGACTTGTTAAAAAGATTTTGTGCTGCCTGTCCTAATTTGTTCATGAATGCTGAAACTAACTTGCGTGTAATCGATCTTAACATTCAGACAGCTGATTGATTGCTCGATGTATGAGTACTCTGAGTCTCATACCAAAACAAGATTGTTCAACTGATTGTTTGAAGGGAGTTTTCTTCAAATGGATTGTAATAGAGATGAAGCAACTAGGGCTAGAGAAGTTGCAGAGAAGAAGTTGGTAGAGAAGGACATATTAGGAGCTAAATTTTTTGCATCTAAGGCTCGGGAGTTGTTTCCTGGACTTGATGGTCTTTCTCAACTTCAACAGATACTGGAGATTCATACTGCTTATGAAAGAAGAATTAATGGAGAAGTAGACTGGTATGGAGTCCTTGGTGTGAATCCCCTTGCTAATGACCAGACATTGAGGAGGAGGTATAGGAAGCTAGCTCTTGCCCTCCACCCAGATAAGAACAAAGCTGTCGGTGCTGAGGGTGCATTCAAAATCGTTTCTGAAGCATGGAGTTTGCTGTCTGATACTGTGAAGAGAGCGATTTACGACCAAAAACTGAACATAAGAGCATCCTTTGGTAATGTTAATGGTTTAAACGCAGCAGTGGGTATTCAGAAGAATGGTAAGTGCAATTTCCCCAATTCACCATCAGCTATGAAAAATTTCTTTGTGCCTGTTAATCTTCCCACTGATTCTACTCCCATTAGACCAAGTGGAAATACTTTTTGGACTTCATGCAAGCCGTGCAAGACGCAATTTGAGTACTTGGCTATCTACCGAAACCAGAAGCTTCTGTGTCCCAATTGTCGTCGACCTTTTCTGGCAGTGGAGGTGCCACCACCTGCAAATTGTAATATCCCTAGGTGGAAGTACCGACAGCGCCAAAACCAGGAAAGTGTTTTTCCTGCAGGTAATACATCATCTGATTCTGGAAGAGAATTCACCACAGCTCCAAAAGTGCCAACTCCAGGATTTTCACATGTTGACTCCGTGCGCAGAGAAAATAATCAAAAGACTTCTACTTTGAAAGTTGGTGGCTCAAGATGTATGCGCACACCAGGAAGTATTGCTGCTCAACGTGTGCATGGCTCCAAGTTAACTGGAGAATTTTTGATGAGAAGGTATGATGACACTATCAATGTAGTCGATGTTGAGAAGACGTGTAATGCTTCTAATGACAGAAATGGTTCGGAACCTTGTTATAGTGTCTCTCTTGGCAAAGTTGAGAAGCTGCCAAAGAAGGCACGGGTAGGTGATCATAAGGCTACTTTGATAAGGAATGGCGTCCGGAACCAAAAGCCTCAGTCTGTTGCTGGTAGTGAAAGCAGTAATGATTCTCCACATCATATGGATAAGCAGGAAACTGGAAAGCTCTTTAATCCTGGAAATTTCAAATGTAAAGTTTCGATGGAGTTGTCACAGTCAGAAACTCGTAATTTGCTGATGGAAAAGGCTAAGATGGAAATCCGCAAGAAGCTACAAGAATGGAAAGCAACTGCAGCTAATAATGCCTTTTCATCTAGGAAAGTAGATGAATACGTGGAAAAGGACATCCCAACTGTTTCTGTTCTAGCTGGAAAGATGAAACCCAGAAACTCAGATGCCTCCATTAATGGTGAACGCATATCAAGCCAACCCAGAAAGTCTTTACTTTCTTCAGGTCTAGCTTGCTCATTCGTAAAGTCTACCGATGTGGGCTCAGACACAAAGGGTAATGAGTTTATGACAATGTGTGTGCCTGATCCAGAATTTTATGATTTTGACAAGGACAGAATAGAAAAAGTATTTGCTGAAAACCAAGTTTGGGCAGCATATGACGAGGAGGATGGAATGCCCCGGTATTATGCTATCATACATGGTGTGATATCTAGAAGTCCCTTCAAGGTTCAAATGAGCTGGTTGAACTCCAAAAGCAATAGTGAGCTTGGTGAACTTGATTGGATCGGATGTGGCTTTACGAAGACCTGTGGGATTTTTAGGATTGGTAAACGTGCAACTAATATGAATCTTAATATGTTTTCGCATAGAGTGAAGTGGAGTAAAGGTTCTAGAGGGGTTATTTGCATATACCCACAGAAAGGGGATGTCTGGGCTCTGTATAGGAACTGGTCTTCTGAGTGGAGTGAACAAACTCCGGCTGATGTAATACATCAATATGATATGGTGGAAGTGGCTGATGACTTCAACGAGGAGCGAGGGGTTTCTGTTGCTCCCCTGGTCAAAGTAGCTGGATTCAGGTCCGTGTTTCACCAGCCGGACTCAAGTAAGGTGTATAGAATTCCAAGAGAAGAGATGTTTCGATTTTCTCATCAGGTAGCTTCATACACTGTCACTGGTCAAGAAGCTAAAACTGCTCCAGAAGGTTGCCGAGAGCTTGATACAGCTGCCATGCCATTGGAACTTCTCCAAATCGTAACAGAACACAGGGAGGGATGCAAACAAGCTGGAAGGGGAGATGCAAATGCCAGGCCTGCTATAACCCGCATGTACTCAAGGAGACGCAAGGGGAAGAGCATTACGAGTGGAGATAAACAAGTTACCATGTAGATTGGTGCTGACTGCTCAACTGTTATTCAGCTGTCTGCAGAGAGTTAAGTGATTTTTCTTTTTGACAACAGTTAACTTATGCGATATCTCCGGATCATTGGAATGGAACAGGATATAGTGAAGAAACTGATGCACTAACTATTAGTTGGTATTAGATGTTCCAGGGTATTAGGATGAACCTTGACCTGTCTATCTTTTGAAACTTTTGCGTGTTATGTATGGCTTATCCTATACATCTGCGGGTGCGTGTGATTAAAAAGAAAGTTGTAGTTTCATATTTTCAGATGAATTGCATTCAGCTTGTAGGCTCTCACCACCCTTTCCTCGCCGTGCATTGCAAAAATTTGAGTATATGCAGATATTTCTCTTCCCTTAGCTGTTGTTGCAAAGTGTTTGAAAATATGCTGACAAGTTAGAATCATACATGTTCGATTGCTTTGACGAAGATTACAAAATCTGTGTTTTTTCGTCTTTCTGGCTTAATTTATTAGTAGACAAGGATAGTGGGGGGTTTGGTTTGAAGCTGAGATTGAATAGGATGATGAGAACCATTATTGTCGTTTTGCTTTCAATTCGTTTGCTTTTTGTTGCCATGCATTTGCCATTTGTAGCAAGCAGGACAAGTGTGATTAATGATGACCCTGGAATACACATGATGTGTTCACCTGTACTGTAAAAGAGTGTCAGCAAAAGGTTCTGTGCAATTTTTGTGTTTTCTTGCTCAAGTCTTTTCTCTAGCATATTATAAATTTATAATAGAGTAAAGTGCTTATATGACCCCAATTCTTTGGAAGTGCAAATATAATCCTCAGTTTTTCAAAAGTGCTAATATACCCATGGCCGGCCAAAATATGTAAACTTATACCCGAGTACCCTCCTTTTCCTCATATGCACTCAAGACACTAAAATAATGGCAAAAGTGGAGAGACGGCAGAGCAAGTTGGAGAAGGGTCAGTATACGCAA
>JAULKJ010000010.1:4988925-4999431 GCA_032355405.1 Rubia balearica
CGTCACGCGCCGCCCAGCTGTCACCGGCAGCCACCGTTTCGCCGCCGTCGGTCATCGCCTCCAGGAATGGATTGGGTAGTTTCAGAGTTTTTGGGTTCTGTTCTTTTCTTATTTCATGTCAGAGGGAATATGTGATTAAATTGGTTTTTTGCTTAACTATCTGGACTAATTTATCAAGTATTCTGTGCCTATCTGTTTGTTTTCCCTGTAACTGGATTAGCTGGCCAGATGGAAAACCCCCTGGGCTTTTAGTATCTACTCTAGTAACACTGTAGGAGAAATCCAAGTCGGAGTAGTCTCTTTGACTTACTCTCGGCGTATCTGTGATTGGTCTTAGACTGGTGGACTTTGGTGTGCCAGGACAGTACAGTTCTGGGCGATGCGAGTTACAGATGCTTTACCTGCTGGATAGTTAGATGCTCCAGGGCATTAGACTTTAGGATGTTCAGATGTATTCCTTCGCACTTTTTAGTTTGTAGTTATAGCGTGTTACTGCGCTGCAGATACAGATTAGATTTTCAACTTATTCTGTAATCTAACAAATTGCTTCCCTTTGAGAAAATCATCTTATTAGGGTTTGGGGAGCCTAACAAATATCCCCACCCTTGGTGGTTTAATTTTTTTTAAAAAAGATTCTTCTTGTTTTAACCTTTTTCAATGGCACGCATCAAACAATCCAGCAGGTGGATGGGTCCGAATATCAGAAGGTCCCATGACCATGGTAGTCTCTATTTTGTGTTATTTTTTTAATATTGATATTGCATGATAATTTTTAAGGTGCTGCAATTTTTTATGTTATTGTTGGAATCATTGACGTTATGTCATTTTAGTTGATGTTCATGTTTTATGATAATTTGTTGAGGTTCATTTTAAATATTTCCAGAAGTTTTGACTATAATCTTGCATGTTATTGTTGGAATAGATGAGATTTAGCTCGTTTTAGTTGATTTTTATGTATACGTGTGATGTTTATTTTTGTTTTCAATTGATGTGATGTTTGACAATTTTTTTGTGCATTATTAACATTACGTGAACTTTAACTACAATTTTGCATGTCACGGAATCAATGAGATTAAAGTTATTTCAGTTGGTTTTTTATAAATTTAAAACTCACCGAAGTGAGCGGGTATTTATTAGGTTCCCCGGGCTGTAAAAAGAAAGAAGCAATAAGAGTATATATTTTTGCCTTGTGAACAAACTATGTGCAACTAGAATGTCTAAAGTAGAATAGCTAAACACTAATAGCTTTACTCCGTGCCCTTTGTCTCTAAACCTCAAGTTAACAAACGATATGACCAAGATCCCATTTTGAGAACTATTATGGCATCCTATTTTTTGCATCCACACCCTTGTGTCGACAAAAAGAGATGGCCTCCCATAATAGTCCCTTGAAAATCACTTCCCCAAAAGAGATTCACTTTTGATGCAGAGTGGATGAAACAACAATATGGTGTCTTTAATATTAAGCTAACACATCCATGGATCCATTCTTGTTTAATTCTCCAAAGATTCTTCCATTGTCAAAATGTTTTGAATGCCTCCATGGTTACAAAATAATGGCTCCAAAATTCTGCTATCTGTTCTTGTTCCAGCCTCCAAAGATCTTGTTGAATTTTTTTGAATGCCTCCAAGGGTGCTTCAAAAGGTCGGCTCCAAGAGACTACTAACCAATCTTCAAAACCTGTCCTTTTTTATATAGTTAAAGCCCAAAGTAGGGAGGGTGATTTATTAGGGACCCCAATACTCAAACAAATAGAGTTTTGATACAGGTTTGGTTCAAGTATCAACTTGAACCTTTGAAAGTATGTTAAATCAAGCTCTAAAGTACATATTTTGCGTTGGAACTGTTTCCATCCCCGACATCTCCACCCCTTGTGTTAATGTTGGTGTATGGCCGGACTTCCTAGGCATCCCTAAGTGCTTTTAGTGTGTAGCCTCTCCGGTCAAAAATCATCCAAGAGTGTCCTTCAGCATGTCAAGTGTTCCGTGGGGGATCCAAAGTGGTTTGAGTGTTTCTGTTCCCTTCAATCTTCCCATGGTTGTCTTCAAAATATCCATGATTTGAATAGTAGTTTGACAAAAATAAAAATATTCATTAGCATCCTTCTTTATCCTGAGCCTGCAAAATAAAATCATTCGTAACGTCTCATCTTATTGCATTCTAAGAGATGGGACAAAAAATATTTCCAAGTGTATGAGACCTTTAGCCTTTTGATCCAGCTGAGAAAATAAGGTGTAAAACCTGTCTGATTAGCATTTTTGGACAGAAAATCAGCACCGAATTTCCTTATGTAAGTGTATGCGAGATAGGTATGTCCTTAAAGGTGTCATATAGGTCATGTGCAAGGTTGGAAATGGACTAGAGATCCTTGTCTGCCGGGGAAATGATTTCAGTGGCTTGTTTACAATCAGTTTCAATGGAGAAGGAGAATAGGTTATATCTATGTGCCAGCAGGAAACCTTCTCTAATGGCAAACAATTATGAGTGTAAAACCGATAAGGCTTAACTGGATTTTGTTAAAGTAGCAATGAAATGATCATTTTTGTCTCTTATAATCACACCAATCCCACATTTATGCTTATTATGAGACCAGGACGTATAAACATTCAGCTTAAAATCCAAATGTGGCATATTCCATTTAATGACAGAGATTTTTGGTTTGGTGAGAAAGGTTATTAGGCCAGATTGAATCCAGGTTTTGTCATCTGTTTTGTTACTGCAAGTTGGGTGGACATAGAAAACATGAAAAATGTCTTTTTAATTTCCTTTATGCATGAGATCATACTTGTCTTGCAGTTTTCATGTATGAACCTATTTCTAGCCTTCCACAAGTTCCAGCAAATCAGAGATGGTGTGATTGGTAGCAACTTGTTATGCACAGAAGTAGAACCCAATTTTGTCCAGAGGAAGGTTATCCTATCAAAATTTGATTGTAAATGATGATCTAAACCTATAACATAGTTGAAATGTTGTTAAATGGAGGTAACAAAAGCATAGTCATTGAAAAATTGAGACAGAGAGTCACATTTCGAGCAAAAAGGGCACTTAGAAGCCATGCTAATGTTGGAAAAAATGATGATTTCATCGAATGGTAGAATGGCATTAGCTAATATCCATATGAAAATGATGACTTTCTTTGGAATATACCTGTGTCATATCTGTTTCATACTTCTCATCTGATTTCTAGGCAATGTAATGACTTTATGTCCCATCGTAAAGGTGAAAACTCCATTCTGAGTAGGTTTCCAAATAAGCTTATCTTTTCTTGTGTTAGTGGCCTAAGCTTCCTTCAAAAAAATGAAAATATCAGAAGGCAAATTAGAAAAGTGGTGCATGAGTTGGCTTTTTGCAGTAACAAATCTACAACGGTAGAGCGAGTAGGTAACCAGTCAGTAAGGTGCATGCACATATCTGATAAGTGACCAAAATCATCCCAGTTAGAGAAGTAAAATTTAGCCAGTCCATTGCCATGGATCACCCTGGAGTGAAGTTTAGGTATAGGGGTGACATGTACTATTATTCTCCATGTTTCTGACATTTTATGTGAGCTAGGAAGAGATCAAATGAACTGTGATCAAGGTGTTATCCCATGCTTTAGTTTCCACCAAAGTTTAAAGAGAAGATGTCTATTAAGTCCTTGAAATTCCTAAGACCGAGTCCATTTTGTTCAGTTGGGCAACATACCCTTTTTAGGCGCATCAAAGCTTTCCTATTCCGTGTTTCTGTTTTGTTTCATATAAATTTTGTGATTCTTCTGGGCTAGGACCGGGGTTTCATTACTGCCTAAATGTGTTCAAGAATAGAAAATATTACTTCCTGCCTAACTAAGCCATTTGTTTTCAAGCTTAGGTCTTCCTAGGTATATTGGGAAGCCTAGGTATGTGAATGGAAAGGATCCTTGGTTCATTCCTAGAATGTTTTTCACCTGACAAATTTGAGAATGAGTGACGGATGAGCTAAGGTAGAAATCTCCCTTTTTGCAATTTATTTTTTGGCTACTTACCTCTTCAAAAATAGTGAGGAATGCTTTAAGTATTGTTAGTGTAAGTGGTGATCTTGGAAGAAGAGTCATTATCATCTGCACAACTGACATGTGAGGTAGGGATTGCACCATCAGGGTGTACAAATAATGTCATTATACCTCTATCAATCCAAGGTTTTAGACTTATACTAAAAGCCTCTGAGAATAAATTAAAGAGAATAGGGGAAAGAGGGTCTCCCTGATTTATGCCTCTGGTTGGCTGGAAGAAACCTGCTGGTTTCCCATTGATGATTACAGAGAAGAAAGCGGAAGATAAATTGGACATTATACAGTTTATAAATTTAGTGTCAAATCCAAATTTACAGAGAATTGCAGAGAGGAAAGACCACCAAACTCTTTCAAAAGATTTGGTGTTAGGGATTTTCCTTTTGTTATTGAAAAACCTGGACATCTCTTTAATTTGGATAACATTGTCTGCAATTTATTTCCCCTTCATGAAAGCAGACTAATTATCTGAGATCAGTATAGGTAACAAAGGTATTATCCTGTTAACCATCATCTTAGTGAAAACCTTATTAACAAACTTGGTTAGACTAATTGGCTTATAGTCAGAGAAATTATTAGGAGTGTCAGTCTTTGGGATTAAATCGATCTATGAGCTAGATATGCAAGTTGGGATTGCTCTACCGGATATAAAATTAGTAGCATCAAACCCTACAATTTTCTAGCTAGCAGTGAAAAATCTTGATGTGTAGCCATCTGGTCCTGGTGAACTATTGTTGTTCATTGAGAAAACTATGGCTTTGATTTCTTCAAGAGTGGGATTAGCCATGATTTTGGAGTTGTCCTGTGTTGTAATAATTTGGGGTATATAACTTAGGAAATGGTTTTAAATGTTTGGGAAGAGTAGGTGAGATCAGGATCTTCACTGAGTAGTTCTTTAAATAAATGGATGGCTTCATCTTTAATTTTAATATGGTTATCAATCCAGGTATCATTTTTATCTTTAATCTTAGCTATTTTCTGTCACTCTTCTTTCCTTAACTGATGTATGGAAGTATTTGGTGTACTCATCTCCCTTTTTTAACCATTTTTATTTTAGCTTTTTGTCTCCAAAGTATTTTTTCCTCATTTAAGGCTTTAAGTACCTCAACATTGTTTTGCTTCATTAGGATGTAGTCATGGTCTGAATTTGTGCTCTAGTAGGCTATTTCCTGAACTCTAAGGCCTCTTCAGCTAGCATATGTTTTTATTTATGTCACCAAAGTATTCCTTGTTCCATTGTTAATACTCACCTTTAGTCTTTTCAGTTTAAGATATAGTTTCATCATCCATGAGGATGGAATATGGAGGTTCCATCCGGATGAAACTATGTCTTTAAACTCTGTCCTAGTTAGCCAGACATCTAGGAATCTAAAAGGTTTTGAAGTAGATGGTATTTGAATACCTATGGTGAGCAACAGGGGACTATGATCTGAGTTATGCCTATTTAAAATGTGATCTGAGCTATTAGAGAGTTCCTTAAACTACTTTATATCTGCTAGTGCACTGTCCAGTCTTTCTAGTGTTCGTTTCCTCCTGCAATTAGACTAAGTAAAATGATTACCTACAGTATGTAAGTGGTTCATCTGTCATGTAGTAATGAATTCAGAGAAATCTTTTATGCTTTGTGAGCTTGGTTTAGAGGGACCTTTTTACTCAGTGATTGAACACATGGTATTAAAATCACCTATTATGAGTTAGGGATATCATTAATGTCTTTTAGGTCTTGCCAAAGGGTTTTCCTATCCTTAAGATTGGTTGCAACATGAACAAAGGTAACATAAAACCAAAAGTAATTTGTTCTACAAAAGTAATTTTTTTCTACAAATTATAACAAATCGAACATCATGTTTACTAATTCAAACATTATTACTAATTAATTAGGATTGAAAATTACCAATGAAAAGACAAGCTCACGAGGTACGAAGAACGACACGGCCTATGTAGTTCAATTGATCAAGAAATGCTTCCAATCGATGACCTGCGCCAAACGACACGGGGCGCATGATTCAGAAGTTCAAAATGGAGCACCAGCTGATGGCTTATGCCAGGACACACGACTCGTGTCAGCACGAGGCTAACTGGTTGGCACGGCCAACACCAAGACACACACCATGTGTCAGCACGATACCAACATTTTGGCACACCCACACGAAGAAACATGACCCATGTTAGCACAAGGCTAACCGGTAGGCATGGCCCATGCCAAGACTCATGCCCCATGTCAGCATGAGGCTAACCGTGTCAGTACTAGGCTATCCAGCTGGCACGACCCGTCCCATTTTGTACAACCCTTGCCGTTTTCGGCACCTAGGGTCTTTTGGCCTATTTTGGGGTTTTTTCAAGGCCAAATTCTCTACTTCTACATATTTGAGCCTTTAGTCTTCAAGGGTTAAACAAAGGAGGCATAATGTAGATTTTATTTCTCTCTCTGGGTAGAAGGAAGAGGAGAGTTCTCTATCTCTCTAGAGTACTTCTTCTCTTTTCTTCTTTTTTATTTCTCATATTTTTCCTTGATCCATGGCATTTAACTCAATTTCCCCATGGATCTATATCTTAGGGAGTAGTTAATTAACTTGGAGATTATATTTGTATTCATGTGTTAGTGTCTATTTGGTGAGATTTCAAAGATCAACCTATTTCTATGTGATTTGTGATATTATGTTGGCTTGTTCTTAATGTTCTTTGAATTGCATGATTATCATACCTCGCACACACCAAAGTCTACTTTCATGTTTCTGCAATATTGATACCCCAGGGAAGGTGAAAGTCGTTCTTCTATGAAATAAACCTGATAACTTATCAGATTTAAATTCAAGTATAGAGTAAACAGGTCAATCCCACATAGAACAGTCTAAACAAATTCTTACTTCTAAAGATTCAATTGTTGGTTAGCTACTACAGCTTAACTTGATGAAAATAATATAAATTAACTTAAAAAACTAAACTAAACTATGAATGCAAATAACACAAATATCAATATGAGAATGAATTCCAGCAACATGTAAATCCACATTAACCAATATTTCTATAATCACAGGCGCAATATTAAATCAGTTCGCATGAACCAACCAGTTATAGACTGTCGAGAATCAGCTACAAGACACAGGCCAATTTCTTCTTACTGTATCGATAGCTGGCAAGAATCAACTATAAATTGACTACTTTTCTAATTAACATTTAATCTTAACAACTTTAAGAACCAAAGAAATCCAATTCAGATAGTTCATAATCAGATCAGCCGTCACAAATTATCCACCCATTTTTCACACTATCTGCTGATAGTTTCACCACTAATTAAATCTACCAACTAGATAAAGTTAAATAGCAGAATTTAATTGGCATTATTCCAAATAACTCAAGGTTGATCATATCTCAAAAAATTCATAAATATACACAGAGAACAATCAGGAATCCATACAAATCAGTTATCACGAACAATTAGGCCTCACATATAAATCATAGTTAATGCTTCATTACCCTAAGTCGAAAAAGAGATTTAACTACTAAACATATTCATAATAATTAAACAAAAAAAATTTAAAAACATTAAATCAACAAAATAAAAGAAACCAAAAGGAATTAGTATAAGCAAACACAAATCTGTACAGAACTTATGCTTGCAGGCAAACCGAGAAAACAAAACATCAATTATGTCCCAGTGTCTCTTTTCTACTGCTTGCGGAGGTGCGATCAGAACAAATCTACGGCGTCCGTTTTAATCAAGTCCACAGGATACTAGATAATTTACAATAACCTTAATTAGAAATTCAACTACGAAAAGAAATTATTATTGGGATAATTAATTTGATCTTCGTATTGGCTCTTCCATTTTTTAATTTAAATTTCTCACACGAATCCAATTGAGCATAAATTGTTCGTAGCATGATCCAATTGCTTCTGAATTTCATTCTAGAATAATGTCTCATATTCTCCTCGAAAATAAAATAAGAACATTTTCCATTGCAACACAGTACCACATTAAAAACCTTACTGGGGAAACCCTGTAGGGAAAAACTACGGTTAAGGAAAAAAGAGTATAATGTATTGCTCCTCACCCTCAGTGCACAATTTAATGATTTCCTGCACAAAAACACACCTTCGTGCACTTCAAATGGCAAAAGAACCTCATAAAAGTACATAAAAATGTTTATAAAATACACCCAATTAAACATCCCCACAATTAGATCGTGCTTGCCCTCAAGCATGTAATATCACAAAATCATTAACAAAATAAAACATTCCCACAAAATTAAATCAAACATCATTCACTATGGAACCCACTGTCTTACCACAAGCTAAATCCAAGAATTTCAGCACAAGCCATGTCTTTTCATCTTTTTCAATATCGGGAAAACAATCATTTTATTTTTCATGTGATGCGTTAACCACTCTCTCTCTCTACTCTATTCCATATGACAGCTCACAATAAAAACACAAGTATATATCATGCTATTAATTAGTGAAATACAATTCAAAATTTTGCACAAATCAGGATGGACTTCTCAAAAGGTTGTAACATGGCTTTAGTACATAAAATCAAGGAGGGATTTGAAGGAATCCTAAGTTTTAAGAATATATAAAAAAATCATGTGCATGCAACTCATGAACTCCAATAGTAAAAATCCTTCCATCAAGATACTCATCACAACCATCCACCAAAATCCTCTACAAGATCATATCCATCCATTTTCTTTATTTTTTTATTTTTATCCTGACAGTACCCATCATCACTTCACTTTTTATTTCTGATACTAATACTCACCTTTTTTGAACAAATAAACTGTTTCAGGACCTCTCTATTTCCGCCAAACGAGACCATTAAAATAAGTAAACCGCCTCCTGAATCACCGTTCAATCCTTCAATAACCAAATAAAATAGTACTTCTTCGTAATCAAGATCAAAACAATTATTCTTAACCAAATTCTTCATAAAACTGTACTTTCCATCCATGCATACCAGAACATAAGAATTAAAGTACAATGCATAACCCACCATCTCATATATAAAATTGCATACACACGGGGTAAATGAAATAAAATGGCTCAAAAGGGTTTGGCTAAATATATTTGGAGGTCAAATTCAAAGAAGGTTCAAAACTTAAAGTGGCTCACTAAGGGTCAAAATGTAGGAAGTAAATATTTACGAAGGCCAAAAATGGGTTAATCCTAGTGCCCCCTTCATCCCTGCACAAATAAATATAATCCATGTAACATGCAATAACTCGTATACTCAACAAAGATGGGGGTGTGGAGAATGCTCCACTCTATCGCTAAATCTAACCTCACTTAGTTAATATGAAAGTTTGGCCTTTTTTCATCCGAAGAATCATTTAAAAATATTAACTTATGCATACATTCTTAAGTTCACCATCTTACCACAGACCTATGTTCCAAACTGAAATCAGCTTAATTCAATTCATAAGAACATTTTACTCGCAAAAAAAAACAATTTCCCTTGATTTTTAAAAATATATTTGAAAATTTTCACAAATTTCATCAAGGAAAATTCAGCATAATCATCAATACAATTACCCTCCCCACACTTAAAATCTTGTTTGTCCTCAAACAAAAATAAAAGTTCAAAAAGAATAACATTTATATATAAATATCTCCAAACACATCGAAACATGCAAGCAAACCATAACATAATAAGGCAAACAGACTGGGTTTAGAAGGAGTTGAGTAATTGAGAGCAGCAAATTTCTTCAATTTCAACAACGTCGGACATACTACACCCCTCTTGTTCGACCGAATGGAACACCTAACTCTTCTTTATGTCTCCCAATTCAAACATCACTTGCGATCACAACTATAAAAAATGAAAATAAATAATAATTGTTTTCAATTTTCTTCATTTTCTGTTTTTTGTTACTTTTTACTTTGTATATATATATATATATATATGAAAAAATGCAAACAAAATAAACCAGCGAGAAATAATAAGAAGAAAAAAAACAAAAATATTTGGTTGCCTCCTAATAAGCGCTCTATCTTAATGGTCATGAGCTGGACCATAATTCATGGTTAGAGATATATGGGGGTTGTGAGGCAAATTTCGTTCATCTCTATCTCCTCAAATGGACTCTTCCACTTCGACCTTAATTTTATATGATTATAACTCATCTCAGGTTAAAGTAAATGCACTTCCTTTCCAACTCAAAATTTATTTCTCCTTAAGTGTCGAAGGAGCCTCTTTTCTTCATACTTTTTTAGATCTCTGTTAGTGATCACTGAATGTGTTTTGGCATAGTCCAGATACGCATATTTCAGGGGTGAAGGGAGGGAATCAAGTTCCAACTTTGAATTATGCAAACGTGAGGCTAAAGAAATTTGGGGGGGGGGGGGTCTCCTGTTCGACCGAAGAAGAGGGGTCCACTTTTTCTAAAATGTGTACTGTGATTGCACAGACAAAATCCAAACTTTGAAATATTAATCAAAGTCCTTCTTACCTTCATACCAATGTTTTTCTAACTTAACC
>JAULKJ010000010.1:5010917-5027609 GCA_032355405.1 Rubia balearica
ACAATGGCATACAAAACCAAAATACATATTAATGAACCTCAAATAGTAACATTACTAGTAATAGGATTTACAGGACAATTGAAAGGATGGTGGGATAATAATCTTACATTAGAAGAAAAGAAAGCAATTATGAATCATGAAACAGAAGAACCTGTAAGAGAAAGAGATAATATTACGTGGGTTATGAGTTAAAATGGATCAACTTATTTAATATATGTAATTTCCATGCATTTTATAGGAAACCCTAATGAAGAATTAACTAGTTCAAAAATATGTTTAACAAATTTAAGATGTTCAACTTTAACTGATTTTAAATGGTATAAAGATATATTTTTGACACAAGTATTAAGAAGAACTGATTCAAGTGCATCTTTTTGGAAAGAAAAGTTTATTACATGATTACCAAATTTATTTTCACAAGAATAATTACAAATTTACAAAAAGAATTAGGAGTCAAAAAAATTGATTACAATAATATAACATTCGGACAAATATTTTCATTTGTTAAAAAAGAAGCATTAATATTATGTCAGGATTTGAAAATTCAACATAAGTATGGATCTGAAAGAAAGGAAATGGGATCATTTTTTCAACAATTTGGTATTACATGTATAAAACCTCCTTCATCAGGACATAATAAAATATTAAAAAAGAATAAAAAAATCAAAAGAAAAATATTATGATGATAATAAGTTTTATAAAAAACACAGTAAAGGAATATATTATAAAAGAAGTAATAAATATAAAAAATGTTCAATGTTTTAAATGCAAAAAATTTGGTCATATATCAACTTATTGCAAAACTAAGAAGAAAATTAATTCATTATTTTCGGATGAAAAGGAATTAAAAACTAAATTAATGTCATTATTAATAGATAGTTCAGAAGAAAAACAGTTAGAATATAGTTCACACTCATCTTATTCAGAAAATAGCAGTACATGTCAATGCAAATTACAAACTATTAATATGTTAAAAACTCCAATTAATAAAAAATAAATTTTAGAAATAATAGATAAATTAGAAGTAACAGAGAATAAAAAAGAATATATTGACAAATTAAAAACCCTAGTAATAGAAGACAATACTAAAAAAATTGCCAAAAATACAAGAACCATTTAGTTTAACTAAGATGATTTCAAAATATTCAGAAATAGGTAATAAAAAAGATGTAAAAAAAGATATAACAAAATCAAATGATTTAAGAAGTGAAATTAATAAACTAAAAATAGAAGTAAAAAAATAAAACAAGAATTGAACACATTAAAAGAAAAAGATTTAGAACTAGAATTAAAATAGTAACTAATAATTCAAATCAAAGTAGTTCAAACCTAGGAATTAATATAACAGATAACATCCCAACAGATAATCAGTTTTTTAGTGTGATTTATAAGGTAAATATAGAAAAATGGTATTCAATAGTAACTATACGAGTTGAGTATTTTACGGTCAAAGTAATTGCATTAATAGGTAGTGGAGCAGACCAGTCCTGTCTGAGATCAAGGCTTATTCCAAGTAAGTATTTAGAAAAAACTAATGAAAGATTACTAGCAGCAAATGGTACTGCTATGAGAATAAATAAGAAATTACCTAATGGGTATATATGTAATAATAATTATTGTATTAAACATTCATTTATGATATTGGAAGATGTAGAATCCACCTAGACAAATTGAATTAAATTTATTAAAATAAAATTCAATATATAAGAAGATATATTTATTAAACAATAAGAAAAAATATATAGCAAGTTTAAAAGAAGAATTAGGATATTCGAAAATGGAATAACAATTAAAAGATAAATCAATCCAAGAAAAAAAATTAAAAGGTTAGAAAAAGAATTTCAAAAAGAAGTTTGTTCAAATCATCCAAATGATTTTTGGGAAAGAAAGAAGCATATTGTAAGCTTACCATATGTAAAGGATTTTAATGAACAAAATATTCCTACTAAAGTTAGACCCATTCAAATGAACTCAGAAATGGTAGAATTATGTAAACAAGAAATCCAAAGTCATTTAGAAAAGAAATTAATAAGAAAGAGTAAATCTCCATGGAGTTGCTCTGCATTCTATGCCAATAAACAAGAGGAAAAAGAAAGAGGAATTCCTAGATTAGTTATAAACTATAAACCCTTAAATAAAGTATTACAAAGGATTAGGTATCCAATACCAAATAAAAGAGATTTATTAAAAAAGATTATTCAATGCCAAAGTATTTTCAAAATTTGATTTAAAATCAGGATATTGGCAAATTCAAATAAATGAAAAGGATAAGTATAAAACGGCATTTGTAGTTCCATTTGGATAGTATGAATGGAATGTTATGCCACTTGGATTAAAGAATGCACCATCAGAATTTCAAAAAATTATGAATGATATTTTTAACGCATATTCAACATTTGTAATTGTCTACATAGATGATATATTAGTATATTCGGAATCATTAGATAAACATTTTAAAAACTTAGAAATAATACTAAAGGTTATTAATAAGAACGGATTAGTAATTTCAAAACCTAATATGAAATTATTTCAGACAAAAATTAGGTTTTTAGGACATAACATTCATTTAGGGAAAATTACTCCTATTCAAAGAGCTATAGAATTTGCAGATAAATTTCCAGATGAAATAAAAGATAAAAATCAATTAAAAAGGTTTTTAGGATGTTTAAATTACATATCCGATTTTTCCCCAAAATTAAGAATAATTTGCAAACCATTATATGAAAGATTAAAGAAAAATCCACCAACATGGAATGATAAACATACTAATATAATGAAGGAAGTAAAATTAAAGGAAAAATATTTACCATGTCTAGGTATTCCAAATCCAGAAGCACTCATGATAGTTCAAACCGATGCATCTAACATAGGTTATGGAGGGATATTAACCCAAGTACATTCATCAGCAGAGTCAATAGTTAGGTATCATTCAAGATTATGTATAGGAATACAAGTAAATTATTCAACAGTAAAAAAAGAAGTTTTATCAATAGTTTTATGTATTTCAAATTACAAGATAATTTATATAATAAAAATTATTAAAAATTGATTGTAAACCAGCAAAAGAAATTTTACAAAAAAATGTTAAAAATTTAGTGTCAAAACAAATTTTTGCCAGATGGCAAGCTATACTTTCAGTTTTTGATTTTGATATATAATTTATTCAAGGGAAAAATAATTCAATTCCAGATTTTTTTAACTTGTGAATTCCTTATAGGAAAACATGAGTAAGTCTATTGATTCGGGAAGCTTTTCAAGTTCAAGAACAGCTCGAGATTATGAGATAAGGACTAAGATACCAAAGCCCCTTACTCCACAAGTACCTACTATAGACTTTCCACCATTGACATATTCAAATGTAAACCAGACACCTTTTCAAAAATTAATCCATACTCCAATTCTAAGCCTACAATATACAGTATTAACTCCAAAAAACCCTAGAACTATTCAGTCACCTCAACCATCCATTCCACAACCTCAACCATCTACTCCACAAATCCATTCTACTAGTTACTTCTTAAAATCCAACCCAGAATACATATTACAAACTCATTTCCAAACTGAGCCAGAAATTCCCCATCTAAAATCCTATGTTGCAAGGTTATTCTTGCCCCAATGCCAATGGATAGCAGAAGACATTCAAAAAACCCAGAATTTTTATGAACTCATTCTTATAGACACCAATTCCATAGAAATCCAACATATCCACAATAAGAATGACCCAAATAGGATAGATTACTCCAAAACATATATTAAGAAAGTATCACCCCAGACAATTTCCTGATATCCATTCAATTAGAAACTTTTCAGTCAATTATATTCCTCAAGGATTTAACTATGCCAACTACATTCAAGCCTGGTTCGACACCTTTTATGTTAGATCATTTGACCATCCCTGGTTCATTAATTTTCATCAACAGTTCAACTCTGATGTTTCTATGTGTTTCTTTGATTGTTTCAAGAATTTTGGACCAGTTAAGGAAATTTATCCACAAGCAGTATTGGAAGGATATGAAATGTTCAACAAAATTAGTACAATTGAATTTTTTTAAAACCCATTGTTATTTCATTCTAGTTTCCGAGTTCCATGGATTTTTGCATGGAGCTTCCAGATTAAACCTATATACCCAGATACCCCATGTTCATTAGTTCGACAATTTAAGTTTAAATGGTGGAAAAATTATAATGAAGAGTTTTGTTTAGCAAAAGCGGTTATTCATTTCTTACAAATTGGACAAAAGCTCAAGATCCAGTTTACTCAACCAGACAGGCAGATTCAAAGTCCAATTCAACTAGCAATGCAGCATGGAAATTAACAAATTTCAGTACATAAGATATTGAAGATGATGAAGATTTCAAAAATGTGTTAGAAATTTACAGGAAAATAAAGAAGAAAGAAAAAATCAAGGAAGAAAAGATTACGGAAGACGACACAGAAGATCCATTTGGAGGCCCATTGGGCCAAGACCTTTTCGAATTCTGAAAGATGTAAGCAATGACGAATTCCAGAGCAATCATTCAAGAAAATATCAGATTCCACTTAGAAGAAATTAGACAAATAAGTCAAGGCAATCAACAAGTGCATGGATCCAAACTCCACTCAGACTCCATTTATTCAAGGCATACAAGCAGGAAAGAGATAGTGGTGGAACCCACACACCACTTAATTCAAAATAACCGGTAATGGAGGGACCCAGACTCCACTCTGGACTTCAACCATTTCATTCAATGTAATTTGTAACAGGATAGAAAATTTGTATAAATAGGTACCCTCATTTCATTAGGAAGGTACGCTGAAATCAGCCCCTTCACTCGCTCAAATCTCTTCAAATCTAAGATCTGATTAAACCTCCCACAGTTTATCTGGTTCTTCAACCCATGTTCAGAAGCCTCATAATTATATTCAATTTAGTTAATTAATTCAATAATCAAGGTATTATTTCAGATTACTGTTTCTGATTCTATATACACTTACTGTTCATTTTGTTATATATGTACTTACTATTTATTATGTTTATGTTTTTACATATGTATAATTTATGTTATTCATTTTCCTTTATATTTTTACATACATATAATTTATGTTATTCATTTTCCTTTATGTTTTTACTATATTTTTTCTTAAGGTTTAATTAATATGTATGTGGTATGTGGTATGTGATTGTGGGCTTTCATAAAGTCACCATGGAATCATTCTAAAACTTCAAGCTAAGCTAGATTTACTAGCCGAACTAATGCTTCGAGGTAATCTGGTCACAGTATCCAGTAACGGGTTCTGTATTTTTTGACAGATGCCTAAACCAAACAAACATTGATTAGGATATCCGAATAAGCGATCTAAAGACAAGTTTCAAAGTGTGGAATATTCTGATATAGTTTAAATTCTCAGGTCAGAAATGTTAAAAGATAATTGATTAAGTATCTCTGATTCAGATTTTGTTAAAATTGTATGAATCGCGTTCTGAGATCTCTGAGAATTCTCTCAACCATGTTGGGATAAACATGCACTTCCCATGTAGGAATAGGTGTCCTACAATAAATAGAATTACCATTTATTCTGTATGCTATTACTGTACCAGGAAAAGACATGTATTCCGTCGGTATAGTTAGACTTGGATTTGACTGTTGAGTTTTGGCCCAACAAAATGTAATGATGCTGCCTTTGGCCAAAGTGGAGAATAACTATATAGCCTTCGGCCTGAGGGGGAGATTCGGCTCTAACTCTTACCAATAGGCCTGAGAGAGTAGGAGGTTTGAGTTTAGCGAGAATCATCAGTTTTTTCTTGTATCAGTGTTCAAAGGTCAATGTATTGTGGATGTCCTTTAATATGCCCTCTTTATCAAGTAATTTCCTAACATTTGAATCATATAGCAACATCTAAGCAGGTTAAGACTTTACGTTCCACGAGCTTAGACTGAGTGAGAGAACTTTATTTCTGAGGTGGTAATTATTACCCTCGATGTAATGGTTCCTTAGGCAGATAATACTCCTTTTATGCAAAAAAAACCATTTTCTCAACAACCTCCTCTACCGTTGTTTCAAATGCAAAATCTTTCTAGTCTTCAAATTCTTTTTAGGACTTCTCTTAGAAAGTTTCCAACTAAGTAAGTTATTCCTGCTTTTGACATTTTCCTTTTTAGCAATGTCGAAATCCTTCACTACTATGGCATCTTCTGATAAAGTGTGCCATCCCCAACAAGGCAGTGACTCTGTCGAAGGTGGTGAATCTGCCTTTGTCAACCCTAAGGAAGAAAACTCTTAATAATGCATAATAGAATGCTAGTTTAGGGTAGATCGTTCTAATTGAAGTTCAATGATTAGCCAGAATAGGAGGTTGCTCCGAAAAATGTGCCTATTGTTCAGCCGAAGGGATTCTCATTTTCCCAGAGTGTTTGGCTTGCTCTCTCAACGGTGGGTGAAGCTCATTGAAACCTTCCGCCTGGTAGGGCACCTATTTATAGACACCACCTTGATTAAGGATTTTCATTTCCTTCCCCAGAAATGGTGCTTCATCTTCTAAACAGCTACAATATTAATATCTACTAGCTCCACCCCAGATGCATATTGATAATCTTTGACTTTCTGAAGTTGTCCTCCATGGAGGGGGTAGAGACTTCTCTCACCCTTTTTCAGTGTATGTACTCTTTAGGGCTCAACCAGGGTTCGACAGGGGGGGTATTCTCTTTTTCGCAAAGACTATCAAGGGGAAAAGGCTCATAGATAGGCTTCCTTCTTCAATCAAAGGCTAGAAGGATAAGTTCCTCACCTTCGAAACTACTCCTACCCTTCACCTGCCTGGAATAATTAGGCTAAAGGGGATAGCTCTCAGGGTACCTCTCTCGTTCTGGATGATGTATCCTAAGTCATAGCTAGGTATAAACCTTTAAATGTTAAGGACTTTATAGTAGAGTCTGATAAGTATGATTGGTCCCTTGAGCTTTCTTCCGTCTTGAATGAAGCTGATCGCTCGTCTTCCAGTGCTCAAGATTCCTTTTATTTCTTTAATTCTTGACGTATTGTTTATATACTTGTTGTGTGCCTGACGATTGGTGTTTTGTTTTTATTGCAATGGCTTGCCCAAATGGATCCTCATGCAATAGGGTACAACTACTTAATGGAATATGATGGGTTCTTCCACTTTGCTTCGGCTAGCACGGTCCTACTATGGTCGATCATCCTCTCTTCCACCTTATATAGTATAGATCATTTTGCTGCTCATAGCATGATGGTACTAAATATTGAGGTTCTAGTCCCCCAAGTCCAAAGAGAACTAGTGTGTAACTTCCAACTCCTTCCATGGCTATTGAGTCTTTTTTCGGGATGGCTTCGCTCTTTCCCGAGACTTATCATCACCGGGTCCACATGAGTTCTTATGGTTCTTGTATTTTTATCATTCCGTGCTGAATTTTTTTTCCAGACACCTTTTTTTGGAGAAGAAAGCTTCAGTGAGAGTAAAAAGAAACTAAAGACTTCCTGCTCTACCATCGCCACTCAAGAGATCCCAATCCATATGCTTCGGCCATTTATCGATATGGGGATTTAGACAGAGCTCTTCCGAGTATTCGTTGATAAGGCTGTGAAGATCCAAGCTTTTAAGGACTTATTCCACTTTCAAGAACTTATTCCACTAGATCGTGGGCACGATTTATCATATGGTCAGAACTTGGTTGTTGAAGGGCTTTCCCCTATGCCTCTTTAATAGAGTCGAGGGCTTCTTGACCTTTATACATCCCTCAATGTTGGAAGCATCTTGGAACATGCTTGGTAGGCTGAGATTCAAGATGGAGGGATTCATCTCCCTTTTCATAACCATTTGGGGAGCTTGCCTCAACCTTTGATGATTAACAAAGTGAAAGAGGTTAATTTTGATGGAAATCCTAACTGAAATGAGCTCGTACCCGCACCTTTGGCTGTAATGGACATTGTTGGTGGGGTGAAATAGTGATAGTTGGAGAAGCTGATCAATCAATTGTCCCCTAGGATGGTATTGAAGGAGATGAAGCTCTAAAAGCTGATGAAGAAGATGGATATAATGATACTGAATAGCCTCCCCTGTAATAGTTTTTCAGTTGCTTGTATATTATGAAGGATATGTTGAAGTTATGTAGTGTGTTTTTTTTCTTTTCTCAACTACTTGCCCTTATATTCTTTTTTCCTTTTGTAGTGTATTATCCACCGTACCCATACCCCCTCTCTAAGAATCTATGCTTAGAACAATATTGCGATGGTTCGGGTGTAATTTTAGGCCAGAGACAGTTTCCTGAGTTCTTAGAGGAGCAACTGCATAAAGTAACAGGGAATTTGAGGCTGTGATTCATGCTTTCAAAAGTTTCTAGTATATATATGGCCTAAATATCAGGCCCAATTCACACACAAACTAGCTTAGCAAAGATGGTGAAGTGTTCTCAATGCGAAGAGTGAACACATATTGAAAAGTTTGTACTTATGCAGAGAAACATGTTGCCATATCACATATATTGTGCACATGACTTCCACTCCGGCCATGATCAAGATATCGTGACCAACACTATGTTTGCGGCAAAAGTTGTGCAGCCACACTATGGTCACGATGAGCACAATCTTTGCATCAAATGCCATCCCGATAATTGCAGCCTAATAGGTCTACAAGTAGACAATGACTTGAGATATCTTGATAAACAACAACTAGTAATCTAAGATATTATATCTAGAAGAAGGTACTAACTTAGGCATCAGAGCCTTTACCCAGATTGTATCTAGAACTTTGATTGTAGAATCCAGACGTTACGATACCAACTTATCATGTGCCAGGATTTTCACTATTATTTGGAAGGAATAAACCACGTCATTTGCGCCGATTGTGGGAAAACATGTAGTTTTCACTGTTCCTTTGAAGTCATTGTGGGCTGCCCAATCCGCCATCAAACTCACCACCCCGTCTACCCAAACCACCGCCTGAGATCGAAGAAATTCATGAAAGTGGTGACGAATGAGAAATAGAATCCCCCCAAACAGGGAGTAGCTCTACATGCACTTCGTCAATGCAATGAAGGAAGCGAAGAAGAACTAAATAAATCCTCAGAAACCTGAGGAGGAACAAGTAAAGGAAAAGCTATAAGTGAATAGACAACATGAAGAGTCCGGCAAGACATAGGACTATAGTAGAGGAAGAAATACAGCACTCCCCGCCGGTGGAAGAATTGTAGAATTTTGTTATGGCAAAAGGCTTCAAATTACCTACTCAATTAAAGGTTTACGAGGGAAATACAAATTCTAAGGAGTTCCTGTAATCTTACAGAACCGGCATGAGGGTCCGTGATGCATTTATCCAGCTAGTGTGCAAGGGTTTTCCCATATTCTTGGCAGGAATAACTCAAGTATGGTATGATAGCTTGCCCAAAAAAAGCATCAGGACTTGGGTCTAACTCGCGAATAATTCATGAGCAAGTTCTGCCAAAAGAAAAAAATCATGAAGATAATCACAGACCTAATGAACGTAGCGCATAAAAAGGTGAAAGAATCACAGCATATCATGATTGCTTTGTTTCGAAAACCTTGAAAGTGAAAGAGCTCACACATAAAATATCCTTAGGGGCATTCATGAACGACATAAGATCATAGGAGTTTAGTAAAAAAAAATTAAAAAATCACAACAGACATGCCAGGCATCTTGAGAGGTCTCCAAAAGATAGTAGAAAATTTTATTTGGACAAAGGATGCCAACAACAAAAAGCTGGAAAATGAACAAGGGAAGAAAAGAGTTAGGGAACATTGCCCTAGGAAGAGGATCAGTGAAAGGGGAAGAGCTCTATGCCCACGAAAGGAAAAGAGACAATGACCAATAGCAAACCATAGAAACATCCCTCACCAATTCAAGAAAAGAAATTGGGTAGAACTACTAGGAGATCTTACGGGAACTAGTATCTATGAGATCCCCAATGGACAAAAGATCCAAGGAGATTTATTGCTAGTTCCGCGAAGACCATGATCACGACACAGACAGTTGTAACGACCTTAAGCGATAAGTTGAGGAACCATTTTTCCAGGGATAACTTGCTTAGTACAAAAAGGAGGATCAAATCAGAATGTGACCCAATCTCAAGCAGGTCAAAGTAGAAAATGGTAACATCAATCTAACAAGTGGAGGATGTGATGGATGATGCCTAGATAGAGTAATACTTTTCATCTATGGATCAACAGAGCTTACCTCTAACAATTCTAGAAAGCAAGGGCAAGGGACCTGCACAAGACCCCACAGAAAAAAGGATGCATTCTCACGAAGCTATTACGTTTAGCGAACAGGATTTAGTCCTAACTGCATTGCCATACAATGATCCTCTAGTAATAATGACAAAGATAGGAAATTTTAAGGTCCACAGAGTCTTTGTAGATGGTGATAACGCAGTAGCGATTTTGTTCACTGAGTGTTTTGACAAACTCATATTTAAACGATCAGATCTTAAAAGGCAACATCAACTATAATAGGGATCACGGGGAAATCAATGACGTCCATGAGAAATGCTCCCTCTGTCCTACATTAAACTTCTTATTTTCCCTTTTGGGACGTCACACAAATAATTTCCTGTTTCATTTCTTTCCTTTTATAGTAAAGAAAATTGATTTAAAATGACATAATAACCCTTAAAAAAATTCTACAATTACAATTATTATATTAAAATTGTATTTATTAGTTAGTCCAATAATTAAACTAAATTAGCCCCAAGTTATATTGTATTAGCCCAATTACAAAAATCCTACCTTAATATCCCTCCTTCTTGAACCTATACTTCTTTTTCCTCCCTGACTTCTTCTTCCTTCTCCCAAAACCACCTCCTCATAGAATTAACAACCATCTCTCCTTCACCCAAAATCACAGTGGCGCACCATCTCTCCTCCATCCACATCGCCCTTTTGATATTCTTCACCACCTCTCCTTGTCATTCTCGAGTTCGCATTCTAGTCGTGGAAACAATCACGGTCCTCGTCGTCCATGAAGTAGCAGTAGTGTTTAGGGCTGTTATAAAAATGAAAAACCAATAACCAGTAAAAACTATATCGGAATTAAATTCGGTTAATCGATTAATATAGGTTATAGTCATCAGGTTATGCCGGTTAATAGTTTCCATTATTGGTTTTACTATTTGGTAATCGGTCTAACCGGTAAGAGATCTTATAACACATTATTTAATTAATTAATTTCATTCCCAAAAAAAATCATTAAACTTTAGGCCATGATCACAAACCAAATAAGAAAATTTTTATGTTTCTAAACCAAATTAACTTATTCTTTAAACTCTATATTGTTAGCTCATATATCTTTGAATAATAATTATGCTCAAAGCAAATAATTATGCAAACAAAAGCCGATGTAGCTAATAATTGTGTCCAAAACTAGTAATTATCGTTGGAAACTCATGGTATAATTTTAATATTAATTCAAAAACTTATTCAACTCCTATGCAACATAATTATTCAATTCCTAAATTTCCTACTTTTTGTTTTATGTTTTGCGGCTCTAACTACTAATCAATATTAATATGAATTTATATTTTTCCTTTTCATTTTAAATAAATGATATATGGTAACTGGTAATAACTGGCACATCATTCGAAACCGATACTAAATGAACTGGTAAAACCAACAACATTATCGATCGGTTACTTGGTTCCTTCTAAAATTTTATAAACCGGTAGGAACCAAAATCTATTAACCGCCTAACCAAGAAGCCGATGAGTTAAACACACCTACTAGTGTTTGTGTCTGGCGCATCGTAAATAGATGCATAGTGCTAGTACGAGCTCGCTGGAACCCTTGCTCAGATACACCTTGACCCGTCGAAGCCCAAGAGTTTAAGTCTTATGGAAGTGGCAATTCAAACTTCACATCCCCCTAAATCGATTAAGTGATAAGGGTATTTACGACTTATCGAACTAAAGGCCATCATAAAAAAGGCTCCCTCCTAAAATTCCACGCAAAAAGTGATTTGGAACTTAAAAGTGGGATGGGGGAGTATATAATTATCAGTGACCATCAGCCAGAAAGACATCTTGTACGGCCTTATGTGGCTTCGTTATAATGGATGTCCCAAGCCTTTTCAACACCATTATAGGGACACCGTCGATGAACGCCACCAAAACTATTTGGTCCCCCTATCATCTTGTCATAAAATTGGCTATGCTAATAGGTGTATTAACAATAAGAGAAGACTAGGAAACATTGAGACAATGTATGGCTATTGCAATGAAGCTATCCCCCTACAACCATCGGCCGATGGTACACTCAATTGACCATGGACGACAATCTGTAGATGTCGAAAAGATAATTGACTTGGGCCAAGAAATCGAGATCATAAGCATAAGTGACAATGATGAGACAAAAGAAGTTAGGATTGGGAAAATGATGCCCGAGCCCATCAAGCATAAAGTGATATGTACACTTAATAAATACAAAAAATCCATCGTTTAGTAAGTCTAGGACATGGGAGGAGTTATTTCCTCTATCACGACACACAACCTCAAAACTTGGCATATTGCGCAGAGTCGGAGCCTGCACTCTTTAAGCTGGAGTTCTCCTCGCACAGCTTCACAATCTCTTTTTGGGTAACCCTAAGACTCTCCCGGGCATCACAAAGCTCAAACCTCAAGCTGTTTGCTTCTTCTTTTGCTCTAAGTTCGAAGTCTTCCATCTCACACAGCCTCAGACCCAAGTGTGTCAAGTTATTCACAACTTACATAAGAAGAAAGAACATTAACAATCTTCTCTCCATAGACATAAAAACAATGGATCCATCACGCTAACAAAATAAGCACCGTGGATATATACTCAGTCATACCCATATGCCAGGAGGCAAAGAATTAATGTTGTGGTTACCAACATCAGTCTAACTCTCACTACTGCGACAAGAGTGTCTTGGCTTTTTAGATGGCCCGACAGGACCGCTTGCATCACTATCAACCTCATGATCATGTTTCTAAGCAGATGAATCACGACCACTTTTATCTTTGGGTTTCGATCCACCATCATAGACGGAATATTGCTCACTCATCCAATGTGTCGGAATCCTTGATTACAAGGGCAGGATTATCAACTTCAACGTTTGGAATCAGGTCCGCCACATCAACTTACTCACTAGGGAAACCAGACACTGGAAATGAAACACTGGACATGCTCATCTCTGAAAACAAAGCAGTGACACTGTCACAAGCATACCACAAGAGTTACCAAACAAAAACTTATGATATGCATTTCATCTAGAAGAACAAACAAGCAGAAACTACGACCTTCTAACTTCGCCAATGAATACACGTGGACTTTACAAGTGATCAACCTATCCACTACACCCAAGTAGAGACTTGCCTCACTACCGTTTGTCTTATCTTTAAGCACATGATGGTTCCACTAAACAGATGGTGTGTTACAACGACCACTATTCTCATCATAAAAGAATTTTCCTCTCTATAACCCACAATTACTGGGGAAATAGGTCACCAACTCCATCTTAGCTACTGACATATAGAAAGTGAATTTGTCCACGAAGTTCTTCAATTTACGGAGTTCAGATAACTGTTTAAATAACTCAATGTCAAAGACAACACCTACCACATAGAACCATATCAAGACAACCATTCAAAACATCTACATCTAACCAACATCTAACCAATCACAACAAACACTACCCTCTACATCTCACATCACAGCTTGCAACAACATCGACCCTTACCGATTACATTCAATTTCTCAACAACCACAACAACAATTTAAGCGTGTTTGCACCCAACAATGCCAAATTCATTACCGTCAAGGCCATACAAATAACCTTACCTTTGCAACCGTTTGAGAGTGCAATGATACAATTACCATGGCCGATCAATCAGACTTGAATTTCATTGGGAATGTTCCTCGAATACCCTTCTTTGAAGGTCGGACTGGGATACAATGAACTTACAACTCTATCTTTTCCCGAGTCAACCACATCAGGGAAACCACTGTCAATCATGAACATTGCATTGGTAATATAGCCTGCCTGGGGTTCTCACAGTTTTTGACACAAATACACTTGTTTCGGTTGAACAAATCTTGCACAAGATGTGTTCGCAACCCATTCGATCGACACTGCAACTCCATGCCTCCATATTTTATCATTGATAAAAAAAAATTATATCAATTCAACAACCCACTCAACATTTCAATTTATATCTACTAACATTTACCCCGGGAAAATATTTTACGAAATTAAAAATTCAAATTTGCCCCAAATTAAACTTAAGGTTCATACGAAGAAAATACTTCCAATTATAGTTACCTGGTATCCTAAACTACTTAATGTTGTACAAACTTTAACGGAGGATGCAAAACCGTGAGTTTGATTTGTATACCATGGGCCGGAAATTAAGTGAACGAGAATGCACCAATGGTTTGAATTTTTTTGGAAGCGTACGACTAATATTCAAAAAAAAAACAAAAGGGTGAGACCAACTTCAGAGGGTAATACCACCCAAAATCTAACTGGAAATACTCCCACCTGTATTCAAATATTGGCACTCTTTTCTTTTGGTTATTTCTCGTCTGATTAACGACGAGATTTGACCAATCAATGTCGGTCTCCGACATAAGAGTTATGGGTTTTTCATTCAACAAGAAATTAGACTACATTTGTACTTAAAAAAGATTAAATTATTTTTTGGTACCCAACATATTTTGAAATACAATCTTTTTTGTCCCCGAGGCCAATACTGCGTCCATTCAGTAACCAACAAATACAAAATAATTTTTTTGGTCCCAAACCAGATTTCGGGTGGTTTTCAGGCACAATGAAATTATTTTCTGATATAGTCAGGGGTATTTTCATAATTTTACTAATTTAAAAACATTTTCTATTAAAAATAACTATGTAATGTTGGCCTCGGGGACCCAAAGATGGTATTCAAAATATGTTGGGTACTAAAAAATCAGTTTAGTCTTTCTTTTTTCTTTCACCTCCTCCCTTTTCCCCTTTCCCTTCCTTCGCCTCATTTCCGCTCATTTTCAGCCTCCCTCCTTTAATCCCACCGCCACCATACCTCATTTTTCCCCACTAGCACTCTCTAACGCCGACCTTCTCCTTCCTACTTCACCAGTTCTGCCACCCCATCTGCGCCATCCCATCAGACCCATGTCAGCCACCCGTCCCTCTAAACTCTAGCAGCACCTCCACCCGTCCCTCTAAACCCTAGCGCCACCCCTCTCTCTAAATCCTAGCTCCACCTCCATCGAATCCACCACCTCTGTGGCTGCCTCCACCGTAGCTACCACTGTTTGGGAGGTACAACAAACCTCTCTTCTCGTACCACTCGTTGCCACCGTCGATGGTGGTGTCATTGGGTTCCATGTTCACGATTAGCGCCTCAATCGTCTGGTCAACGGGATGATGATGGATCTCGGCCTTTGGATGGAGATGATGAAGTCCTTGGGGGTGTACTGGTCAAAGAGCGGGAGACGGCTCTTGCACGAGGCACGGTCAATGGTCTCGTCCACCTTGGAAGCGGTGCATTTTTAGACGGAGATGGGGAAGCCTTTCTCGGCGATGTTGAGGGCGAGAATTTGACCCATGACGATGAGGTGGAGGTGGCGGTAGCGGTGGAATAAGGAGAAGGGGGTTTCAGGTGTAGGTGGTTTTAGGTGGAAGTGACGGCGATTCTACTAGCGAAAATTCCTGGGAAAACACTCACCACCCCTGCGATTCACTCGTGAGTCTCACCGGAGAGTAATAACAACGTACTCACCGGAGAGTGACGTCAATCGGAATAGGATAGAAAATTGTGGCGCAGATGGGGTGGCGAAGTTGGTGAAGTAGGAAGTCGGTGTCGGAGAGTGGCTGTAGGGTAAAATGAGGTCTGGTGGCAGTGGGATTAAAGGAGGAGGTCTGAAAAGGAGGAGAAAAGAGGCGACGGAAGGAAAAAGAGAAAGGGGAAAAAGAAAAAAGAAAGACTACATTGTTTTTTGGTACCCAACATATTTTGAAATACCATCTTTTGGTCCCCGAAACCAATATTACATAGTTATTTTTAATTGGAAATATTTTTTAATTAGTAAAATTACTAAAATACCCCTGGCTATATCGAAAAATAATTCCGATGTATCTGAAAACCACCCGGGATCTGGTTATGGGATCAAACAAATCATTTTGTATTTTTAGTTGCTGAATGGACGCAGTATTAGTTTCGGTGACCAAACGATGGTATTTGTAAAAAACAATTTATTCTTAAATGAAACTAAAGCTTATATCTATACTTTTCAAGGAACTTTGGTTAAGATGAAGTTATTTCCAAAAATATACATATAAAAAAGAAAGAAGAGAGAAAAAGTAAAAAAAGAAAAAGAAAATCAGTCTGTCATTGAGCTGAGTAACACCGAAGTCAATTAAGCGGCCGGACGATGAGACGGCGGCACCACCACCCGCCGATTACCCTGATGTTACTAGTCCTACTACCCGCATCGCTCCATCTACTCATTTCACAAGCCTTTTTCGCTGTTGCTGCTGCTGGTGGTATATTCCTTAAAACCTATCATTTTCATGCTGTAATCCCCAATTTTGTCTGTGTTATTTTTCTATATCAGTAATAGTTTAAAATGAAACTTGTGGCATTCTTGCTTCATTTTATCAATTTTTCTTCAGGAAAGAATCTTTCTTCAAACTGTTGTTAATGCTGTCTAATAGATTCTGGGGTTTGCCT
>JAULKJ010000010.1:5038609-5054982 GCA_032355405.1 Rubia balearica
TGGAAATGGGGTCTGAGGGTTATATTGGCACTTACATCAACTAGGTAGGGTTACATCTGCACTAAAAATTATCTGAGAGTTGTATTGGCACTTATGTCAAGTAGGTAGGGTTAAAAGCACTTTTCTCTATTTAATAATTACCCATCTAATTCATTACTCATTTAACTCATAACTCATTTTACCCATACCAATCCGGATTTTAAAAATACACAGCCTGCTTGACCCGCCGGTTATGGATCAACATTGCCACCCCTACAAATACCCAATAGCCAATACCAAATACACAGATATTAATTCAACTGATATAGGAATATAGCTCTAGAAGTAAGCCGAAGCAAATTGTTATCAGAGAAGCATTTCGTTGGCTGTAAAAACACGACGTAAAATTCATGGAGCTTCAATAGGGCATAGAACAACGGAAACAAGTAGTGTGAGGTGAAAACAAGAGAGCCAGCTGTGTTTAGAGGGGGAAAGAGGAGCAAGGGAGAAAGTGATAGCACGAATAACCCATTTGCCTGTTTTTACTTGATTTCAACTTGTTTGTGTAACCTCAAAGCTTCTTACTTCTTTTACCCTACAAATTCTCCTTCGGTGCCCCGGAAGAAACCATCTCTTTACACTCCCCTATCACTTGGTCTAAGCTCTACTGGCCCAGTAGAGGGAAAAAAGAGACGACAGAATAAAGCACTCAAAAGATCATACAGAACAGCCACGCATTATGACAATGGACCATATTATTTCACTGAATATGAAAGTTATACGGAAGAGCTATTAATACTAAACTGTTACCATATTGGTGGAACCGCCACTCTGCTGCTGAGAGAGACTCAGAAAGAACTATCAGTACCCAGGTTTCTGACTAAATGATTGCATCAATTCCGACTTCCACACAAACCTATACATACAAATTGCTGCTACATCCAATTCCCAGTCAAAATAAGGTTGTAAAGCTACATCTAAACTTTCCAAACCAAAAATAGTCCAATGCGCTTTATGCCCAACACCGTAAAACTACATTGCAAGAAACATATTCAGGCAACGTCTTTTAAAGTCTTTCCAGCTACGCAATCAAACACAAAACACCAAGAGATCACCAAGAGGAGAAAACAGGTATATGCATGTCAAATGACAGCAAGGAAGACTTATTAAATTTCCAGGTGCCTTTAAGCATCTCCTTAGGAACTATAAGGATCGCAGTTTCAGAATGCAAAAGACAATTTCGCAAGAAGAAAGTCAAGGCTTAAATCATCCTGCTAATGAGGATGTTCCGGAATTTAAAATCTTCATGACTAGATCGTGCATCATGAATTAGAAAGAGATCAACTACCTCATCGAGACAACGTATCTTGTTAATTGGTTTCAACATAAGCAACTTGCATCTTGCTTATCTGTCACAAATCCACAATAATATCACATACACGTAACTTTGACGGATTATCTCTGGATGTATCTGACAACTCCCACTAACCCAACCCTGGGAAAAGGGGGTGGAGATAATGAAACTAGCTTGCAGAAGTTAAATGTCAGCAGTATCTTCTAAATGACTAGAAAGGGAAGAGATCTGGCAGCACCTCAGTACATAATCTATCATTTCCTAAATTTAGAATATTGCACATGTGTCGAGCACAAAGTATGGCATGACAATACAATTTGCCTACTTCTACTCAATCTCTATGTTAAAAGTCAAGACTGGGTTAGACATTCCATGTTGGCAAAACTACAAGTCTCATTACTACAAATATTCCAAATAATTCACAATCACCAAGAGTTCAGTAACAACATTAATAATCCATGTTTCCTAAGCCGTTACATGAAAGTATATAACCAGCTTTAGAACTTTCATTCACGGGTTGCTAGCAAGGCTCATTAACTTGACATAAGGCATTGCCTTTGACCTCTATTGACTCCATGCAGCATCACATATTAGCAGATACTCAGACCTGATATGGTACATAAATTATAGCATTAGGGGGGGGGGGGGCGGTGTTCTTCGTGTATGATCATTTATGAAATGTTACCCACTAGCTGGGGCAAATGAAGCTATGAGACAAACATAATGAGTTTCAGCATTGTTCTTAGAAGGTAACTTGGACTTTCCCTGCTTAGAATAAACTTCTTTGGCTTCAAACTCTAAAAGCTGGCACCATAAATGCATGTCATAATGAAAAGTAAACCAGAAGATGTAGGTTAAAAAAATATTTATTTTCATTGAGGAAAACAAAAACATAATCTTTCATGACTTAGCAGTATACAAACCAGTTTGTTGTTATAATCGAAACTTGAGCATACTTGGGTTTAGAATATATCAAGAAATAAGAAGAGATCAACCACTATAAGGAATTAAGAAGCAATTGACAATTTTGTAACCAGTAACTCTTATGATTTGATAGCGAAAGTGAAGAGCATAAGAAACTAAATCTTAATAAATGATTGTCATACCTTGTTTGCAGTAACCACAAAAGGAAAAAAAATGGAAAAAAATATGTTTCCCTGAAAACCCTAACAGGAATAGCATCGACAAGGGATGCCAGTCCAAAATTTCACCCGGTTAGACACTATCTGTGAAGCCTCCACTTCAGGTCAAACTCGCATATGTACAGCAGAATGGACTGCCTACATTTTGAAATCCAGGTGCAGCAGTTCCACCATACATTTACCGGATTGTGACAAACTTATTTGTTCCATGTTTTGCCCAGTGATTCTTCAAGTCAATGTGATTATTATCAAAGTCAAAACCCTCAGAAGCAAGCTTCTCCAAAACCTTCCTAAATGCTCCAAGACTCATCTTCCGTCCAGCAATCCTAGCACCTCGTCTTTTAGTACTCATAGGCAAGGGGTACACAGACATACCAGTAGTACAACAAGCTGACTGCCATCCACCAGCGCCCCACCTATAGCAATTCTGAGCAGTCCCTGTACACGTGCAAACCGGTATTGGCATCCCAGAAATATCCATACTCATTCCATTAATGACAACCTCTGCAGTTTTCTTGGGAGCCCTCGGACGAGGTAAAGACCGCACACAATCTTCTCCAGGAGTCTTTTCAGCTTTCTTAGGTTTCTTGGCTTTCGGACACTGTGGGAGCTTATCACCTCCTCTCTTCTTATCCACCTTGCAATTTTCATTCACCAGAGGACAAACATTATCATTAGTATCCGCAAAGCTGCTCTGCTGAATCATTTCAGCAGTGCCAGTAAGAACGGAAGATGACACTGGATAGGCCCCGTATGAAGTAACATGGTCACGGTTATTCGCGAGGACATTCATATATTTCTCCCTGTTTTGGCCGAGCCAATCCTCCCCCATGTAGTCCAATTGGGTAGGCACCTCTGAATAACCACCAAAACCGCCAAGCCGAGGATTGGTGGAAGGTGGCATGAGTGATGAGTGAGGGTGGTAGGGC
Source organism: Rubia balearica (assembly GCA_032355405.1). Taxonomy (NCBI): domain Eukaryota; kingdom Viridiplantae; phylum Streptophyta; class Magnoliopsida; order Gentianales; family Rubiaceae; genus Rubia; species Rubia balearica. The sequence continues at coordinate 5,042,014 of JAULKJ010000010.1, forward strand.
TGGTGGAAAAGTTGGAGCCCTAAATGGCCCTTGAAGGCTGAGGCATCTGGGTCCAAAAAGCTCCCCCAATTACCGTCCATCGCAACAAAAAAGATGCAAACTTTTTTCACTACCTCAGTGATAAATTAGTTACCATAACACATCAAAATCCACAGCATCATTATTGCACAACCTACATAACACAAAAAAGTACTATCTATTATCACAAGCAGATGCATATATGTACTCGAACAACAATGTCATGTGAATGGCGCATTCGTGAATGCTAATTCAGAATAAAAAAATCCAAACTTTAAATACCGAGAATTGTGATCCTAGATCTCTGCAGAAATCCAACAAGAAAAATGCATGCGATAATAAAAAATCGAGAGAGCTTACTGTGTGAGAACTGAGGCGGGTTAGGGTTCGTGATTTGAGCCTGTGACTAATGCTGAAGAGTCTGGAGAATATTTGCAACCAAATGAGTGACATGGGAATTGGGAATTGGGAATTGGGAATTGGGAAATTAATTCTAATCTGGGAATGATAAGATTTGTTCACGAATATTCAAGTATAATAAATGTTAGGATCTAATGTGCAATTATCAAATATTACAAAATTTTTAGAATTTTCATTTTTTTTCTCACGCCGATCGAAAACCGCCGCCAGAATTTCATTGGATTTCCTTCAATTTTTCTCCTCCTCCTCCCTCGATTGCTCACCCAGTGAAAGTTCACGGCGGAAATCGCCATATCTGAGCTTGTGACCAGTGGCGGCGATGTTCCAGCAGCTATGTCTAGCGTTTCAGCTCTCCGCCGTCGTGGCTTGCTGTGTAGATGTGCCTGCACAATTCTCTGGCCTCCTCCTTCGTGATTCCCCCGCGATGGCGATGCGGCGATTCTAGGTTTTCAGCTCTCTGCCAAATCGAAAGCTTCGACTTGAATCGAATCGAAAGCTTCGACTCTCCGCCATTGTTAATTAATGAGTCGAGCCCAGAAGGTTCAAGGCTCAACGACGGTGCCGCTGTCGGGGATTGACAATGGCGAAGAAGTGTGACGCCGATGAAGGAAGCAGGAAGCAAACACGAAGGAAGCTGACGCCGACATAGAAGTCTCGTGAGATGCACGCGCCCGGAGGTAAAAGACGATTGCATGGTTTCACGCACGACCTGAGGCGGCGGTGACAACGACGGAGGCGGACGACTGAGCTTCTGCTCGTGAGAGGTGATGTTAAATTTGTGTTTTGTTTTTTCAAAAACTTGCTGACTCTAGTGTAGGAGAGGTCCATTAAAAGCGATTATATCGGCAATTTAAAGGTACTTTCTAAGTGCCTTTAGTGGCTCCGCCTTTAATCAATCAGAAAATAAGGCGGTTAAAGGAACCGCCTTTAATGTGACAATATAACAGCCTTTAATAGAATCAGAAACAGTTTCTGAACTCGAAAACTATATCTTAACTTTAAAAAAAGCTGCCGGAAATCGATTAACAAATTAAGAACACAGCAAAAACAACACCAACATATCATTAACACAACAAAAACAAATTAAGAACACAAAAGATAATTAACACAACAAAAACAGCACCAACGTACACAACACCAACGCCAAACGAGTAACACAACTGAAAACATCAACATATCATTAAGCTGGTGAGCGGTCAACGGCGGAGGACGAGCGGTTAGCGGCAAAAATTGAGGTCGAGGATGAGCCGGTGGTGGAGACGGAGGTGGAGGATGAGCCAGCGACGGAGCTTTACAGTGGTGAAGGGTGGAGGAATATGACGAACGACCAGCGGAGCAGACGAGTGATCAACAGAGCTTCGCGGCTTCATGTGCGAGGGTCTGGTGCAGCTTCACGGAGTGCGACCAGCGGAGGTGGCATGGCGAAGGGTTAGGGGAAGAGTGTGGATTCATTAACAATGAGTGAAAGAAGAGGGAGGCAGATTTGGAGGAGTTGAAAGAAGGGGGATGCGGGTTTGGCTGTGTTGAAAGAAGAGGAAGGCAAAGAGTAAAAACAAAGAAGAAGGAAAACCCAATGGCATGGGACAAAAAGAGCCCATTTAAAGGCAGTTCTAATGTTTAAATTAAAAAGATGAGCTAGGAAAGCATTTCCAAACTCACAAATAAGGCATTTCTCCAGACCTCAATTAAAGGCGGTTCTAAAAGCGAAACTGCCTTTAATCGCAGAACCACCTTATATTAATTTCGAACCGCCTTTAATGGGATTTTCGATCTTGGAAATGCTTTCAGACTTCAATTATTGGAACCGCCTTCCTAATAGAACTTTCTCTACTAGTATGAGGTTTAATATTATTTGACTAAGTATATGATCAATAAAGGTTCTTTGGTGTAGTGGTTAGTATTCAAGGCTTTGAGGTTATAGACCTTGGTTCGAATTTTGTTAGGGTTTTTTTGAAGAATTTATGTTCTTGAGGTATATGCTGAGATTCAATATTATTTGACTAAATGTATGCTCAATAATAAGTCTCTAGTGTAGTGGTTATTACTCTAGGTTTTGAGGTTAGTAGTCCAGGTTCAAATCAAATAGGACTTTTTTTTTTTGAAAAATTTGTGTTGTTGAGGTAATGTAGATTTTTGGTTGAAGTTTGTAGTTTTCTCTCTCTCATGTTGATGTTTTTTCATTTTTCAATGAGGTTTATTTGATATGAGTTGATGTTTTGTAGTTTATTTAGGTGATATGGATTGATATTTGGAGGGGAAAAAATCTTATGTTGATGTTCTTCGTTTTCCAGCTGAGGTTTAGGTGATATGGATTTTTTTGAGTTTTTTTCTCATGTTGATGTTTTTATTTTTCTGGCTGAGGTTTAGGTGATAGGAGTTGATGTTTATAGTTCCTTTTTCTGTTGGTGTTTTCATTTTTCGGATGAGTTTTAGGTGTTAGGAGTTCATGTTTGTAGCTTTTTGGGTGATATAGGTTGATATTTGTAGTTTAAAAAAAACAATAGTTGATATTTTATGATTTTTAGAGTGAAGAAATTATAATCTTGAGGTACCATAGGGTTTTTGCTAATATTTTTAGTTTTTTTCCTCTCATGTTGATATTTTTCATATTTTGGGTGAGTTTTAGTTCATATGAGTCGATGATCTTTAGGTTTTTAAGGGTTATATGGGTTGATATTTTTAGCTTTTCCCCCTCTTATTTTGATGTTTTTCATTTTTTAGGGGATAGGAGTTGATATTTGTAACTTTTTTGGTGATATATGTTTGATATTTTTGTAATTTTTTTTTCTTATTTGACGTTTTTCATTTTCTGTATGAAGTTTAGGCGATAGGAATTGATGTTTTTAGTTTTTGGGTGATATAGGTTGATGTTTGTAACTTTTTAATTTTTTTTGATAATTTATGCTTTTTGTTGATGTTAAGGATTTCACTTGATGTCTTATTAGTTGAATTCGATGTTTTTTTAAAAAATTTATGTTGATTTTTTATATATTTTTTGTTGCAATTTTACACTCCCTCAGTTTCAACTCTATTTGCACTTCTAATTTTTTGACACTATTGTTTATCAAAATTTAACCGCATATTTGTATAGATATATGGACAATAATACTATCATATGTGATATTGTACAATTCGTCGTAACAAGTACTTTGAAAATATCAACTTTTTCTTTACCGTTATCAAATGTGGGTAAACTTATTAACCGTAAAACATATTTCTTAAACAGGGTGATAATGATTGCAGTGCAAAGAGAGGTGGGACAAAGGGAGTAGTTGATGCTTTATGATTTTCTATTGATGTTTTCCTAGTTGTAGCTGTTGTTTATAATTTGTAGTTCGATGATCATCTTACATTTTTTGTTGACCAATATTTGACCGACTATCAAGCGATGTCGTATATTCTTAGCAACTGGACCTATTGGGCCGACTTTGACCCATTTGAAGACCTACAATTACTCTTTGCATGACCCTTGCGACGTTGCAAGCCGCGCGGGAGAATGCATTTATGCACCATACTTATGGGGAAAAAGCCAAAAATACTTTGAAAATTCATTCATTGCCATATATGGCGCCCTCCACCATGAAAGACCAAATTTTTTTCATCTCCATTACCTTCCTCCAATCTTCCAATCACCAAAAACCTTGAACTCCATCTCTAACATAGAGGCTTAATGGAGAAGAAAATGGGAAATAATGATGTCACCATAGAGGGGGAATCCATGAAACAAAATTGTGGTAAGGTTCTATATTCCAAAAACAAAACATGATCATATTGTCATTGTTAAATTCCTTGGGAAATATTGATGAATGAGGGTTTGTTGTTGTCTGTCATGTTTCTTTGTTATTTGTCCAATACAAGTAGGGTTGTGTTGATTCTTTGAAGATTTCATTTTTCAATGTGTATTGTGTGTAAAACTTGTTAAATTATTAACAATGGTGATTTTTTTGATACAGAAATGACATTGGCACTATTATTTTCCTCATTAGTTTTATTCAAATGAGCTTGTTTATGATATAGAAATGATCTTGTCACCTATTGATGTGATAGTATTGTTGTGCCAAATTCTTACATTATGAGCAAATTTGTGTTGTTTATTTTGTGTGATTATGTAACTTAGTGTTGAGGATGACATAGTGTTGTATGGTTAATTGACTTCATTTTTAGGTCGTGGAGTGGTGATCCACGATAAGAGGAAATGGCCAAAAGGAGGGAGAGATGTGAATGCATTGAAGAGACATAAGCAAGGTCGGGGTAGGGCAATTTGCAAGAAATTAATAGACATGGTGGACAAAGGTATCAAATGTCCAATGAAATTTGACCACATAAGAAATGCAATAGGCGAAGAAAGAAATTGGTGGTCTCATTACTTAGGATTGATTGCGAGGACTAAGGTAGACATATTCTTGTACGAGTCATGGAATCGGGTCGATGATGCTTACAAGGAAAAGTTATGGAAGCCCCTCAAGTTGGCCTTCGATATTGAGGGCGAAAACATGGCTAAGTTGAAGTGTAGAACAATAAGGCAATTTGGAGAGAGATGGAGAGACTTCAAAGCAAAATTGACTAGGGATTACGTTTTTCGGAAGAAGAGAAATTGCAACCCGAGACTTAAGTATCAATTCATTAGTGAATCGAGCTGGAAGAGTTTCGCTGCAAGGAAGATTGTGGACGAAGAATCAGTAAGAAATCATCATTCACATGAATTGAAGAATATACACAGTGGATACATAATTATGTTTGCATGTAAGACATTTTTTTATGAATAGAATAGCATGCTCATGAGCATATTAGCATGATAGCAATTATTTGTGAATGTGGTTTGTGATCGTCATTGCTTAATAGTTGTAATGAACACTGTTTTCCAAAACTAGAGTACCAAAAATTGGAATAAGCGACGTCGGATAGTGCTACTTGGGCTATGTATCGTTCTTACCGAGTAATGTGTGACATCGTTTATGAACTAAGTTTAGATTCTGCTACTATCTGACAGTATAGTTGACATCGCATGATGTCCATTCGACTTATGAGATTTCCCTAGCGACTAATGAATGATCGCTCACATACAGGGACATGTAGTTAATATTCTGCCTTTTCATTTCCCTTCTTAATTTTCATAACCAATCCTCATCGTCTGATGCTATCACAAGGTGTGAGAGCAAAACATATCAAGGTAGCAAAAGAAAACAACATGCGACACACCATGAGTCGAGGAGGGTACGCACTAGTCACAAGAAGTATTATGAAAAATTTATTTGAGGATCGAGTGCTTGACAAAGTTGAGCTTGGGACACCTGAAGAGGTTTCCTGATTTTAAAAATGGTTGAAAGGATACAAAAGGCGCGGGAAAAATGAGGGTAAGTTTCACACCAAAGATGCGGATGTGGTAGCCCAACGAATTGCAAGTTTCTCAACTATTTAGTGTATTTAATATATGGCCAATATTTGAAGATAAAATTTGACCAAATATATGTGATCCAATATTGGTAATTTATAAGAGAACATAAAAAGAAACCAAGAGTCCAGCGAGTTCATCGAGGTTGGAAAGAACGACATACTTGGTGTAGTGCTGAACAAGAAAGAACAACCGGGTCCGGGGTGTCGGGCGTCTTGTTATCCATAGGGACATCTTTGTCAAACCTCGACCAACAAAGGTTGATTTTCCATCAAGTAGTCAACAAACAGAGATTGATGCTTTGAAATCTACGGTTGCCAAACTAGTGGTTTATGTATTGCAAGAATTGATTGCGAGTAAAATGCCACTTGACTCTAGGGCAATAGTAGGCCTGAACTGACATCTCTGAATTCAACAACGCCTCTTGCATTTGAACGATTGAGAACAGAGTTGGTAGAGACCACCGATCGCAACTTGAAGGTATAAGTAAATATATTACTCTTTTCATATTCAAATTATTTTATACTTTGTTTTAAACTACCGACTCTTCTTATGAAGGATAATTGCTTGTGCATTCTTCTTGCCAAACGTGTTAATGGTGAGAGTCATGTCGTTGCAAAAATCAAAGTGTAAACATCTATACAATTGCATCATCACAAGCCAGTCGCAAAGGAAAACGTGGTGGTTACTATCAATAAGACCCTCGTAGATGGTATAGTTATTCCAATATCATATGCCGAGGCAAGAATAGTGGATGAGGCGGTGGGAATATTTGTTCAGTGGCCCCTACGTTTGGTCTATATTATGGAAAACATACCCACCAACAAGGTAAAACAAAATGGTTGAGACATGGGTTGAGAGAACAATTATACACATAACTTTCCAAATTGATTTCGTGTAGATCCAGGCAGGGATTAGTAGCCCGGCCAAATTGCCAAGTGCATTGGGGGATCCAAAGGCTTCAAAATATCGTGTCCCTAGAGTGAAGCAACCACCATTCAATCCCTCGAAGGATAGCTCTCTATAGAACATCCACACAATCTTAACAACTCACTCTCCCTCGTCTTCATACAAAATTACAATGGAAGAGGTTGGAATCTTCGGGTGCAAGGTAAATGTAATAGTCTAGAAGGAAGATTTCGTGACCTTGTTCAATTTCAATAATGTCCCACTTCCCGTGATGCAACTACATTGCATGTAAGTATGAATTCATCAACCGAACGTTATTCATTGTTGTAATTTTTGCGTTGCCCATCAATATCTAGACTAACTATGCATATAGGCTTTTGCATGTGCAATCTATTTTCAAAATGAAAGGGTGGATAAGGGTTCTTTTCCCATTTAAGATCCAACATGAACATGTGGCGATGGAAGAGCGTTTAGCCTACTTGAGCTCCCGGTTGATAAAAAAGGAGAATTTGATATATATCGCACCATATTACGAGAGGTGAGTCAACTATACTTACTGACTTACCATTGTCTCAGTGTACAATAGTTTATGGATTTATAATGAATTAATGCAAATTTCATATTATTAGCAAATATTGGATGGTCACCGTCTTTGTTATTCCATCAAGCTCGGTGTTCTGGTTTGATCCATTACATTAGACCCCCTCCCCCTGAGACAATTTCATTCGTAATTGCAAAGGTGATGATGGATCCATTAGTTAACGCACACAAGTTATTCCATTGGAAGTCGCTAAAGGTTAGAATTTACAAGATAATATCAATTTGCATTAATTATTGCAATATGTGAATAACTATGAGTGCGTGAACAAATTGGGGGGTACGGTTAGCATATAAAAAAATCTTCCCCATGGCAAAGTGGTTGATTGCATGAGATTTATGAAGGATTTCGTAGTGAATGTTAGTGAGAATCAATATGATCTACAAAAGGTATGTGTTATTCTCCATTTTTTCACCAAACAATGACATGACTACGGCTAACCTCTGTTTGCATTAACTGTTTACTACATCTTCTAGTATTTTCCCGAGGATAAATTACTATATACCATCAGTTAGTTGGAGGATATACGTGAAATTTGGGCGCTATTCATGATGGTAAAGCATTAGAAGGATTTACTTAACCCATTAACTATATGAGGAACTCGTATTAGGTTAGTTTTGGTGCGAGCATCATTCTCTAAAATTCCCATTGATATTTTCCAAGGTTTTTGACGCTTTAATATAGTTCTTCATCTAGCTATGGAGTATCAATGGTATAATTCATTTTGTGAGAATTTTGGTAACTTTTATTGTGTATTGAAGGTGTAGTATTCATATTTATTATGTGTATATATTATGCTAGCTGTGCCTACATGTCAATTGAATGGTGTTCGATGCCGGGAACACTTTTCATGAATATTTTATTGCTGGATTTATTTCAATTACCGACGTCGAGCACGTATAATTACTATTCGGTGATCAGTATAGCATGTAAGCAACGTCACTTGATGATCGTTACACATTACCGAAGGTATCTAGAAATGACCGATGTCGTTGTAATCGAGATCGCAACCACATCACATTCAGAGCACCATAGTCACAAGTAGGCAAGCGACGTCGGTTAAAAAAATGATATCACGTTCACCACTGCTCCACGCCATTAACGCTTGATGGTTGATCAAATCGACGATGGTAAAATTGATGTCGCATAATGCTATGCTAATCGGCTGCCATAAATTTGATCTTGCCGACGTCGCAAAGTGATCGGGGTTGTTATCATCACATACATAGTTACCGTAGTTTTTTAGAAGAGAAATCGCAGTAAAAGTTAACATTTACCGCGGGTTGAAACCGTGGTCAAAAGTTAGAATCTGCGACATCAATTTCAGGATTGAGCGACATCGATTACAGGTACGAGTGACTTTGCTACCTCTCATTTACGACATTGTCTGCACCGATCTCGCAAATGTTCTGGCATGTCAGTCGCTAGCACGTATAGACCGACGTCGCATACTTCTCAGTACCCCGTCGGCTATTGACTATTTACTTCGGTTCGTTTCCCTAAAAACAGAGGTAAAAGGTACTTTTTGCCTCGGTTTTGAACCGAGGTAAAAAAATATACGTTTTACTCCGGCCACATTTACCTCGATTCGTTTGGGCCAAAAAATTGAGGTAAAAGCCCTCCAGAGCCGAGGTAAAATATGCTGTTTGTAGTAGTGTAGGGACGTTCAATTCGGCTAGTGAGATCATGGCGACATCTAAACATGGAAATTCTGCATTGAAAAGATCAAGAAACCAACAAGTGGTTGGCAGTGCAGTTGACATGATCAGTGATTTACCTGACTGAGTTTTGCTTTACACTCAATCGCTTCTTCTGGAAAAATATATTGTGAGAACTTCCATCTTGTTAAAAAGATGGCAGAATGTCTGGACTTCTGTTCCCTGTCTTGATTTTTATGACCATTATGAAGACTTGAATAGGAATAGAAAGCTTTGTCAATTTTGTCAATGCATTCTTGCTTCGATACAACGGTGGATCCATCAAGAGGTTTAGAGTCAACTCAATGTCGTTTTACCATGGTCATGCTGCAGTAGTTGAATCATGGGTTCGGTGGAAAATCGACCGGAATGTTGAAGAGCTAGACTTGAGTTCCCTAATTTGTCACTTTGTCTGGCTCAAACTACTTTTGGTTGCAAATCTCTCGTGACTCTTAACAGTGCCGGCCCTAGGATTTTAGGGGGCTGAGGCAAAGTATCAAAAAAGGGCCTCACATACAATATTTGGGCCATGTAATATTTGCAAGTAGATGTTTGATATGAAGAGGAAAAGAATTAATTGGAAAAATAATATTTGATGATTTTTCCCTACATATATAGTAATTTTTTTTGAAAAAATGAGACCCTTGAAAAAATTGAGGACATGAAGCAACGTCTTCACTTGCCTCATGGTGAGGCCGGGTCTGACTCTTAAGCTGAAAAGTTAAGAGGTGAGCATGACCTTCCCCTCGGCATATATTCCGTGTTTGAAAACCCTGAAACTTGATTCAGTAAGCTCTCCAGACGACGAGTTTGAATATAAGCTGATTTCTTGCTGTGTGGTGCTTGAAAATCTATATTCGAAGGCAATGTCCTACTGTTGTGAAAAACATCTGCATATGTGCCCGACAGCTGAAGTACTTGAGATATAATTTCAATAAGCATTATAATTTGAATGGTAATGGGTGTTTGATAGACATAAATGCCCCCACCCTCGAAGATCTTATTATCAAGAATAGTGGATCATATTCTCTGTTAGCTAATGTTGGGACTCTGAGAACAACAAAGATTAATTTGAAAGACTCAAATGCTCTTTTAAGTTCCTCAAGTGTTTTTCGTCATTCAAAAATGTGAAGTTTCTCTGTTTGTCATCCCGTCGCACAGAACAGGTAAGTCAACCTTCTCTGAAAAACACTCTTGGTTCATAATTAGATTTTTCATTTTTTTTGAATTTATATAGAGATTATAATTATGGGATTGATCAAGCAGTATTATGTTGATTATAATGTCAACAGTTTTGACAGTATATATAACATTAGCATTTTTGTTTCGCAGGCTTGCAATTTGGAACCAGAGCTTACAGTTCACAATGTGAATCTCACTCATTTAACACTGGGGTTAGAAGTGCTTGGGTTCAATTGCTACCTCTCTTTTTCCATTGCTTCCCAAACCTGGAAGTTCTGGAGTTCTTGCTTGGATGGGGTTTGATGACCAATTTTGGATGTTGCATAGGGTTTGACTTAAAACTGGAAACAGAGGGGAGATGATGCATTTTGGTAATGCGTCCTCAGGAGGTTTTTTATTTTTTATTTCATGTTTGGTTTTGTGTTATTCAGAATTTAAAAAAAGTGAAAAAAATGAGAGGACACATTTTCATAATTCGTCCTCTACTTGAATTAATTATTTTTTATTTATTAATGCTAGCCGAATTTATTTTTAAGAAAAAAGTGAAAAATGAGAGGACGCATTTCCATAATGCGTCCTGTACTTGAATTAAATATTATTTTTATTAATGACCGCCGAATTTATTTTAAGAAAAAAGTGAAAAATCAGAGAGAAAAAATTAATAATATTTTAATTATTATTTGAAAAAAATATATTATAATATTATTTTTCGAGTTGTATATGGGTTGAATTTAAATGAAAAATATAATTTTCACATGAACTCATTTTTTAATAATATTACTGATTATAATATTTTAATATAAATATATATCATTTTCTTATAAAATTATTAATTTGTTATTTATATTTTAAATAAAGATGATGTTATTTTATACAAATATAATTTTTTATATAGAATTATACTTTTTAATTATTTTTTAAAAATATAATATTTTAATTATTATTTGTATAAAAATATTATGATAGGAGTATTATTTTTCGAGTTGTATATGGTTCGAATTTATATAATAATATAATTTTTGTATGAACTCATTTTTTAATAATATTATTATTTCTTAAATTTGGGAACAAGATGCAGGAAAAAAAATAGATTTTTAAATTTGAGTTCGTGTTCTATGATTTGGGGGAAATGAAATATTTGGGTCCGTATTTTTAGCATTTGGGTGAATTGTTTTTACTGTTAATATATATGAACATTAACTTTGTCAACTTTGTCCTCTCATTATTTTATACAATATTAACATTAAAAAAAATTCTACAACGACCCAAATTCTATAAACACGTATCCAAATATTCCACTTCTAACAAATCATAAAACACGCATAAAACACGGACTCAAATCCAAAAATTTGTTCCGTTCCCGCAGCTTGTTGCCGATTCATCGTAAATCTTAATGCCAGTAATATTTCTATCCCAAAAATAATAATATTATTAAAAAATGAGTTCATATAAAAAATATATTGTTATTTAAATTCAACTCATATACAACTCAAAAAATAATATTGTAAATAATTAAAAAATTATATTTTTAAAAATAATTATAAAGTATAATTCAATTAAAATAGCATATAAAAAATTATATTTATATAAATAATATCATTTTTATTTCTAAAATAAATAATAAATTACTAATTTTATAATAAAATGATATGTATTTATATTAAAATATTATAACCAATAATATTATTAAAAATTGAGTTCATATGATAATTATATTTTTATTTAAATTCGACCCATATACAAGTTGAAAAATATTATAATATTATATGGGTCGAATTTAAATAATAATATAATTTTCATATTAACTCGTTTTTTAATAATATTATTATTTCTTAAATTTGGGATAGAAATACTACCAGCATTAAGATTTTCGTTGAATCGACAACTAGATGGAACGGAACAGATTTTTAAATTTGGATCTGTGTTTTATGATTTGGGAGGAGTGAAATATTTGGAATATTTTGGAATATTTCGACATTCAGTTTAAAAAATTAATTTTTTTTGGAAAACGCATTACAGTAATGCGTTTTCAACATGCGTAAAAAATAATGGGAAAATCAGGATTAAAAAATGGAGAAAATCTGAAGGTTTATTTCCGTAATGCGTCTTCTCTAACCGAAAAATAAAAAAATGGTGAAAACTTGAGGATGCATTATGGTAATGCGTCCTCACAATTTGCATCCAACATATTGCACTGTAGCACTATTCATGGAATTTTCTCGACGTTCTGAGGCTAACAAAGGTAAAACTTTGTTGCTAGTACTCTTTAATAACTGCACTTTAAACTTTGACTATATACAAATTTGAATAGGGGAGATTCAGTAAGGTTACTGCCTTTTTTATTTCTTTTAATTTACTCTAATTAGTACGGATAGGGCATTCAGTTGAATATTTTTCTGACTTATGAACAGGAATCATCTGTTGATGCTGATACATATGATGGTGGGAAACTATGTAGAGATTCATATCTTCTACCTTCAGGTCTGTAAAGTCCAGATTTACTTAATTGGCAATTTGTGAAAATTATGCAAATATGGAACAGTTATGTTGAAACATCATAGAAGGAAAGTTCGGTGGAATAAGGCAGGAGAGAAGTAATATTACGTCCAAATGGTTTTTGACTGAAGAATATATCAATTCCTATATTTATGAGATTGTATTAGATTTATGGAATTAGAATTGATATGGAATACTCAGCTATGGTATAGATGTGGACGAGATATTGATGATTCCTATCTCCAAGGGATTTGATT
>JAULKJ010000010.1:5065838-5076900 GCA_032355405.1 Rubia balearica
TAATATTATAACTAAAATCTTATACCTTTCTATAATTAGAATTCAACCCATCTTTCAATATACCTATGGAAAGATGGTGTTTCCCAAGATTTTGTCTATTTATACAATTTTATTTTATTTTTGTTAACTAATATTTAGAAATGACATGTTTTAGAACTTATCAATATGTGATTGATAATAGTATTAAAAAATGAGTTCGATCGTCTCTTTAAAGACCGTCTTTCCATAAGTTATGGAAAGAGCGAGGTTTAAATTTCAAATTAGAAGAAATCAAGATAAAAATTTTGGATTGCATTAATCGAATCACAAACTTATAACTACTGCACGTTATATAATAACATTTTAATATTATAACTAAAATATTTTACCTCTTTATAATTATAATTCATCCTCGTCTTTCCACATGCCTATGGAAAGACGGTCTTTCCCAAGATTTTGTCTATTTAGAGTTCGTCTCTTGAAAGACCGTCTTTTCATAAGTTATTGGAAAATCAAGATTAAATTTCAAATTAGAAGAAATCAAGATTAAATTTTTTGGGTTGCATTTATCTACTCATAAATTTATAATTATTACACGTTACATAGTAAATTTTTAATATTGCAACTGAAACATTTTACCTTTCTATAATTCTATTTCAAATTCGCCTTTCCATATACCTATGTCATAATTTTTTTAATGCATTAAGGTATATTATATTTAAATTGTAATACTATTAAATTTAGAAAATCATAAATTTTAACTTTTTTTAATATTTATAATTAATAATTATAAAATATTGACAATTTAAGATTATATTTTTTTAATCTAAGATGATGATTTTTTTGGATTAAAATTAAAAACTTATATTTTATATTTTATATATTTCTAATTCAATCAATTAATCATGAATTGTTGACAATATCCCTAATTTAAAAAATTTAGATCTAACATACATAATTTTTTATCATTATAACTGAGGTCCTCATTATATTTGACTATGCATGGTTCAATCATTGGTGCTACCAGAAATGTCCAACCTCTTACGGAGTACAATATTTGTTGACCACGGTTTTTTTTCTGGTCTTCCCCAGAATGTAAATTTTAAAAAATGACCTTCTCTAGAATTTCTTTTTTTTGTCAGAAAATAGTACAATATTATAAATTAATCACAATATATTAAAATTTTATTGGAAGAAGAAAATGGAAACCTATAGCTCAACTGCACAAAATTTAATTAGTAAAAACTATCATCTAATTTAAATATTTTAATTTTTTTGTAAAAAATTGTATGATAATAATAAATATATTTTATCATAAACCATGCAATGGCACGATATTACAATCAAATGTTCAAAACTTTGATCATTTTTAACAATAATGTTATTTTGCTAAAGTGTTATTATTTAATATTTTTATCAACTAATTAATTCAAATTTACGTCTGCAAATCACGTTTGTAGTAGAATGATAATTGCTTAAGATAGTTTCTTTGAACTTTTCTTCCTACCAGACCATTCCTAACTTTATAACTTTTTTTGAATAATCTATGAAATAATTTCCCGCCGTAAAAATAGACCGTTCTAAGTGGAATTAATCATTGGGCCTCTTGTGCTTATTTTGAGTTATATGCTGCATAGTTCAGGGGGAAAATCCATCCAAGGTTTTCAGTTCTTGCGCAAAAAAATCCAGTTCTTACAGAGACAACTGGGAGATTCTGGGAACGAACCATCCGATTTCATGGTCACAAAACACAAGTGGGCGGCATCAATTTCACCACTCTCTAGTAATCAATTCATCACCATGGCACCACAAATTTTGCAACAAAGCACCAAAAGTTCATATACTTTGATATAAAAGTAACAAACACAGGCTTACGATCTCAAGAGCTCATTGTTCATCTTCGACCTCTAATGACATTACATGGTCTTCTACTGAAGGGTGTAACAGATATCAATTGGACTGCCTGTCGCAGCTTTATGCATTCAACAGCATAAGCGGAAGGCCAAGTTAGGCAATGAGGACCCAAAATTTGCTTAGTTATGAAAAATGATTAACAGCCGCAGTATATGGGGCTATGAGCCCACCGAGTACTTGCTCTTAATGGTTGAGGCTGCTGCCTTGTACCATGCAGCTGCAGCCATTGCACCTGGGTCTGGAACGGATGAAAGTATTTCTGCGGACACAAAGGATGAACGACCAGCCTGCAACACGCCGCAATTAGAGGTATGAACTATGTAAATAGAGGCAACCACATAACAGCAATAACCCACATGAAAAATCTATAAATGAAGAGGGAAGAAAACTCTATATGTGACTGTCAAATTAGTCATGACACCTAACAGTTAGTTATGACAGCAGAATAGTGTCTTTGTTAGGTTATGACAACTGACAGTTTGGAGGAAGCCAGCATATCAAATTCTAGATTTGTCCACACAATTCGCACACAAATTAGAAAGAAGCAGAAGAACAGATTATTTGTTTAATAACCCATGTTATTGAGATATTATTGTCACTAAGTGCCAGAAGGAACTGAGAGACGTGAACAGAAAGAGGCATTTGTTTAGAAGACGAATAATGAAGATTGTTACCTGAGCTTGCATATGCTTAGTTGACTCAGCTCCAGCAATGGCTGATTCAGCAGAAAGAACAAATGCGTCCACCGGATCATCCCCAGCAGCTAAGCTCTGCCAAGGACATCACAATTTATAAACCAAAACTGAGAAAGGAAAAGCACGGTAACACTAACCACCAACCTTTTTAAGAGCCGATGAAGCTGGAATAAGTGCATCCAATAATGTGCGATAACCAGCACTAGCTCCTCCATATTTACTAACAGCAGCTATGCCAGCTTCAAGAGCACCAGCCCCTGAAACAAAAAAGCATAATGTGAGAAGCTCATTCCCAGGAAATTCAGAAATCATTGAATCGAAAGGCATCTCACAATGCAGTGGTGATAGATCTGATTTGCTGGTTACTTTCAGATGTGCATAAGCTGCCTTGAAGAATATAGCATATCTGGTATTAAGAATGACACCAGAATTTCATATTTTTTTCAGTTTAACAAGAGCTGCAAGGATATTATTATATGAAACAATATATAAAAGGACCATCATCAAATCATTAAAGTATTACATACAAGATACCACTTGTTCCTCCCATGACTCTTCTGAGAGAAGATCCAATCTCATAAACTGTTTCCACAGGGTCGTTAAGGGGGTAACTGAAATAAATACCAGCCAAGGAAAATACAAGCAAGACGTCAATGATGATAGGATGGAACTAAAAATCAAGTTCAATATAAAGGTTTGAACAGAAAGTCTAAATCAGTGCACTGGAAGCAAGAGAAAACATAAAGCATAAGATTTTCCACAGATAGCCTCAAGGCCAAAGTATAACCAGGATTAGATTTTCGTTTCCTTTTAAATTCTCTCTTGGGAGATGTAACGGTTATATGTCATCCAACAATATATTAAACAGTCTCTAGCTCTTCTTTCAAAGTCTAATAAAGGTAGCGGTAAGAAACTCACTACTTCTTCATGTCTTCAAGTACTGCAGTTGCACCTCTAAGCATCTGCAGATATCCCAATACCACCTCTTAAGAAATCAAGTCATAGAATTGTGAAACAACACAACTGAACGAGACTTACAGTAGAACCGCAGTCTCCATCACCCACTTTACTGTCCCATTCGTTCAGAGTGTCCTTCAGATTAATAAGTGTTGTTACAGCTGCTTCAATAGCCATCTCCAGGAGATAACCCAAAGAATTCAACTGTTCTGGCCGAGTCAATGTCTGATCACAGGACAAAACAGATGAAAAAAGTTCAGCAGAAAAACAATAATTAAGGCTATTGCTTTGTTCCAATCACTATTAATCTTTTCTGTAAATTTCTATTTTGAAATGTCCCCTACAAGGCAAATTGGGCTTTTTGTAGAAACTGTACATAAAATAAAGTGGAGTCTTAATTTTGTCCAAAACAGCTTTTAAACCACTGATTGACAATCAGTTTGTGAAATTCTTAACTCCAACAGAGACCCATGTCTACTAAAAGTGTAGGTAAATATCCAGGTAGATTTCTACAAAATAAACTAGACGCTCCCCACTACAATAAGACAAAAATCTGAAATTGGACAAGAAGACTTTAAAAATAAAACTAAAAAAATCTCTCTTCTCAGAAAAGGATCTCATTAAAAGCTGGTTCCAACTCTATTAAAAATAGAAGTTTAACAAAAATGATCACTGCATCATTTCTTGGAGAAGAATGGTCTTTGAGAAGGACAAATGTTGAGTTAGCAGCCAATCAACAAGATACAGATTTTATTAGCACAAATAACCCCGTTATATTTCCACATTCACCATATTGCAACAATAAATTAGAGAATTAAAAAAACATATAACTGTAAAATCTTAGAAAAGGGTAAAAGAAAGAGACATCTTCACTCTTGACTGAAAGTGATGGTGGAAGAGGAACAGGAATCTTGGCTGGCGGATGATGACCTGCAAATCATATAAATTTTCCAAAAATATACATAAATGATGAAGTGACCACTCCACTACTATAAAATGGCAGTATGAACAGAGATCACCAGTTTCAAGGCTTATGTATAATTTGCACTGTAGGAAATGTGAAACTGATATTATAATAAATATCATACCATCAGTACCGACAGGCCAATATGGAGCCTTGGTGGGAGCATCCAAGCGTTGCAGAAATCCTTCATTTGATTTCATCACTGAAATTGAGAATCCTGACCCCCCACATCGACACACATTAAAATCTAATATAGTAACCACTCTGGTTTACCAGGATACAGTGGGTACCAACAAAAAACAAACCTGCCATGTCAAGGGAAGTCATAAATGAGCCTGTGTACACCCTATCAACAGCTAGTCCATGTTCCAACTGTAACTTCGGCACTGCTTTCCCAGCCGCAATCATTAGTTCCATAGCAGGAGTGCCTCCTAATCTGTAATCCAAAGGCAGAAACTGATCTGAAGAACATACAACTTACGGAATGATCTAAGATAGACTAACAGGATGTCAATATACAAATAATTGATGACAGACTAGTGTAAACCTATTGTTTCTTGACAAGGAAAGGAGTAATTCCATGATGACGATACTGACAATTTAAGGAAAAATAAAGTACATGTATGGTTTATTAGTTAAGAGCTGCTTGTCTTTGTCACATCATCTGGTTCAGTTATTTGATGAACTATATCCCATATGAGGCAGAACACCAGAAGAGTCCACATAATGAAGTTATGTAAGGCTTAAGAAGACAAAATCAATGAAAATTTGAACAATCAATCTTTGGATGTGCATTTTAATATCAAAGTTTATAACAGCATCCAAGAGGTTTTTAATAAGGGTGTGTATGGTGGGTCCAAAATTTTTTATATATGTTATAGTTGTCACTGAAGCATGTTAAAAACCAGGAGCAAATTAGTCAATAGTTCCGAAAGAGAGTTCCTTCTAAAATTTCAGGCATCTGGTCAGTCAATGATTACCATTTTGTGCATTCATCTCACTAAATGAACTTCCATAGTTAATGCATCTTTGGAAGTTCTGAATTAAAAGCTACAGTGAAATCCAAAATTAATCAGTATTATTTCACGGACTCCCGCTTTTTGACACCTTACTTTGCTTACTAGTGGTACTATACATCTAAAAATGCACAAATTTGCTTACTATGCATACTAATGTCATTCAAAACCACTGGTTATATTGGCATAGTATATACCACTTGTAAATGAAATAGTAAGACAAGAGCCAAAAAAGGGATAGAAGGACAAACAAATGAAGATGATACAAGTTTAGATGCTTAAAAAAAGCGTTAGCGCTGAACTGTCAAGAGAACAAATACATTATAGTGTAATGAATCAACAACTAAATCTTACCCATTGATCATCAGGACAACTCTACTTCCTCTAGTAATAGGCACATAATTAGTGTCCTGCAATACCATTTGCAGTAATCATAAAAGTAATACAAAAACAATAGCGGTTTTATAAAACAAGAACCCTTTGAATTCATTCATACTAACTTCGGCACCATGTAAAGTGCTTGATACTGTATAATCAAGAATGTAAACTTAAATTGGATCTTTAAAAGTTTGGATCTTTAAAAGTCAGGGATTACAGCTGAGGGAAAAAGCTTACTAAACTGTTTTTCCTATAAGAACAATTCCAAACAGAAGCACACTATTTTGAAATACAGTTTCAGAAAAGCAGAATGCAATTTTTTTCATGTTCATATAACTGGAAGTTCCACACTTGGCCTTTTACAAATTAAGATTTTGTATACGTAAATGAGAGCCATAGGATCTAAAAGTCAAGGGTCTCAAAAATTAAACCACGTACAGTTGACAATATCTGATTCAGTACATGAGTGACTATCACATCCACGGGCTGAATGTCAGCTACAGCAGCACCTGGTTCTCCATGCTGAAGAAAGCAGAAGAAAGATTACCTTTTGCATGATTGAGCATAAAAGTATCAAAGCTACTTGCATCACCAAATTACCTTAATTTCTCATACTACAGCTGGAATCTAGGTTTCTATAGCTGTCAGTCACCCCTTTGTAACCCACAGATAGTAATGATTCATTGAAATTATGGCTATCAATTAGGGATTGTTTTCATATTTCATTTTAAATTTGTTAGAACCAAACTCCTACTTACATTCTACTTTCTTTACTTGAGGGTAAAGATATAATAAGCTGGCTGAAACACAAGAAGTTGGTATTTGAACCAGAACTTGTGTACTATATAATTCTAGCTGAGAAGCTTAACATGTCTTAATCCAAGTGTAGGGTAGTCTAGATAGGATAAAAAATTTATCTTAAAAATAAAAAATTTAACAATTATTTTTACTTGATATTCTTGGACTTGATATGCAGAATTAGTTAAGAGCTGCTCACTGAAAGAAAAATAGGTGATCCAAAGTTTTTTTTTTTTTTGTTTATAATAGTGAACTTACTATTCCAAGTCCGAGCTCCATTTTTCCAGGGCCTAAACGGTCTGATTTAACTTGACCTGGCTGAGTGCAAACAGACAATGCAACACCCATAGTGCCGACGACTTCTGATGCACGCTTTGCTTCAGCAGCAACTTCAGAGAGAGAAATACCGGAAGCAGCTGCAGCTCCCGCAACCTTCGTAACAAGAGCCAATGAAACCGTTGTGAGAATCAAATGAGTAGATATGGAAATCCAACTCCAGATCGCAGAGCAATTATCATCAAGTTTTATAACCACTCAAACATCATAGGGCACAATATACCCCCAATCAATTCATGCAAAAATTCATTGGGGTATCTATTGAATATGCAATTTATGATATTTCTAAAATCTAACTCTCGCTAGCAATAAAGAACATGAATTCTTCTGCTTTTCAAAAAGATTAGAAACAGACTACAACTGTACAAAATATACCTAGAAAGTCAATGATGACAACATAACAGCATCTTAAAAAGAGGCAGCTATACAGCCTGTATACATCCTCCCAACATCCAACGATAGAGAGGACTTTACCTCACTATGTGAGTTTATTATATGGGTTATATCTCACACGATCCTGTTCAGTCAAGATGTATTGTTTCCTTTGTCTATAAATATAACATGTATATGCTCTACAGTTCCAGTATACACAAACAAAAAAATTAAATACACATATGCATTATACATAGTGTGTGTGTGTGTGAGAGAGAGAGAGAGAGAGAACACAGATTTCATGCTCTTTAAGGAATTAGAAGTGGAAATTCTAGGACCACTAACTGATCGAAAATGAATTATTCAAGTCAAGCCCGTTGCTCACATGTTTCCCCAGTTTAACTTCCTCAACAAAAAAATGAGAAACGTCAAAACAAAAGAATATGAAGGATTAGGGTCTAAACCATGCTAGAAATCGAATTATGTTAGTAAGGAGAGCTATTCACTTTAACAAAAGCTTATCTGCTCACCTACGTAGGTTGAGGGAAGATAAACAACTAAGCATTGAAAGCTTAAACTTCCCAAAGAGGAACTGAATGGAAATGGAACACCTCAATATATTCAAAAGAAATCAGTCAGCAGAAAGCCTTCTGGACCAGTTTCATGCAAAGGACTCATGCTATTAACTTTTCAATAATTAGAATTCTCAAATCAGTCAGCGGGAGATCCTTATATTTCGAAACCTGGAAAGACTGCTTAAATTATCCAGCCATTGATTGTTACAGAGACATATATAGCAGGTTGCAGAGACAAGATGGCAAGAAGGTGACTAACCTTATGAACTAAAATGGTCCCGGCCAATCCCCTTCTTCCAGCTATTCCTCTAGGAGGAGGTAAAGCACAATCATCGCCGACTATTACCATCTGTAAACATAAGATGGTAGAAGGTGTGAATACTTCAGTTTTAATCCAAATCCATTCTGAAGAATATATACAGCCCAACCATAATGCTTAAGCTAGTATACCTCTACTTTGTAACCTTCAGATTTCGCTTGCTCAGCCGCCAAACCAAAGTTCAATCTATCCCCAGTGTAATTCTGTCATGGCCAATGTAACATTTATAATAATGGAACTTCAGCAGAGTGGCAATTCAGTTATCAGCTAGCAAGAAACCATAATACACTTGAACTATATTGACATCACATTCAAACAATAAAATACAATACTCTGGAGCATACTTCCAAGTTCCGAAACAGAACACTCTTTATAGTAGTTACCTTGACAATCAAAAGGCATCCCATTGGACCAGTAACAGCACGTATGCCCTAATTTAATAGAGTAAAATTAAGTATTAAAAGAAAAATTTAAACTCCAGGAAAAAAGGGCAGGGTGTCTCATTTCATCAAGGATAGGAACTTATCATACAGCTAAAATTGAGTCAACAGGTGGAGAGGCAAAAACCTCCCCGCAAATAGCTGCAGTCAGCATTCCTTCTCCCACAAAACCTGCATGAGCAGGTTCGTGACCACTTCCACCTCCTGTATAATAATATCATCAGCACTCAGAAATCTAACAATACACCTAGCTCCAGCTTTTCATTTCCCATGCAGAACTCTAGGTAATTGAAATGTTAGAACATGTTACTTCCAGTACTAGAATAATTTATTTTTAAAATTAATGAGAAACAGCATACATTTTTCCACCCTACTTTCTACAAAAATTCAAGCATTTCATGATGTAAAGTACAACTGAGTGAAGCAAAGAAACTCATGCATATAGACCAAAAGCAACCTGATATGACAGCAACTTTATCATATGTTGCTGGTGAAACATCAGCTCTGAGCACCACCTTCACCTGCATTTCCAACATTCATCCATCAGTAGTGCACAGTGATGACCAGAAAAATCATAGAGTAAATAATCATAAGCATTACCTCCGGAAATCCATCCAAATACTGAAAACCAGGGAATGTCTCAACCAAACCTTCAATAAACTCCGTCACAACATCTACAAAATCCCAAACAATACACAAGTTATCCATACATACTCCATATATACATATATACAAGTTGTAGCATTAATTAATTTAATTAATCACAACAATTAATACATCAACTAATGTAATCTAGTAATCTACCAGTAGCATTTCAAACAGAAATTCATGTAATCCAATTCATGTAATCTACAAGTTTTTTCCTAATTGAATGCAATTTCAGCATAGCAGAAAGGTTATCAATGTATACTTCATACATCCAAGTTGTAGCATTAATTAATTTAATCAATCGCAGCAATTAATACATCAACTAACAGAAATTCATGTAATCTACAACAATCTATATGTTTTTCCTAACTAAACCCAAATTCAGCAGAGCTATCAGAATGTGGTAATTAATGCAGAAAATAGTAGTCAACTCAACTCCACACACATAGAAATTCAGCAATTAATCATTGAAACCCAGAACAAATCATGAGTAGTAATTACGGTTACCATTAGGATCGTTGATCAATTTCTTGGCCTCGAATGACATGTTGGGGAAGTAAATGCAGGTGAATTTAGTTCTCTGAATCTGCAATAGTAACTAGTTTTCAGTACATTCACTCTAGCAGCACCATTAACACTTACTGCTACGAGGAGAGGAAAAGCCCAATTTATAGTGTTCCCCTTCTCGGATACTCCGCCCTTTTTTTCTGCTGCTGAATGTGTTTTTTGTGAGTGGAGTCAGGGTTTTTTTTGGCGCTGTCTCTTCTGCGAGAAATCCACCTGAAAAATTATCACAACTTGGGTGGGGGCACCTCGATGACGTGGCCTGTGGGTTGGATTGCGCTTCTACTTCTGGGTTGGATTACAAATTTACAATAGAGGTCCTGTTTAACATTTTCAAATTCACTTTTATTTTAAATTACACGGCCTCTTTTTGAATAACTGATAAATAGATGGACAGGATGAGTTACGATTAGAGATGGCACTTGGTCTGGTTTTGGTGGACCGCTCTGCATCTGTTTTAATTGGGCATATATGATGTAGTTTTCGTGGGGGTGGGGTGGGTATTGGTATGAAAATTGATACTCATCATGGGTAGTGGGTCGGGTATGAAAATTAGTTCATACTCGCCCCACCCCTGCCTCGCCTCACTATATCTGCTATCTACACACTAATTTATTATATAACAAATTATTTGTCCATAATGTACATATTTTACTTATAATACTTTCATGTAAATATTATTAAATTTTTAGTATTAAAATTAGTAATTTTAAAGTAAAATTTAGGTGTTTTTTGGAGATATAAATGGGGTGAGTAAAATGGATTTGAAGTGGGTATGAAGGCCCAAGTGGGTGATGGGGGGATTTTAGATGATACCGATGGGGCGTGTGGATTTTAATATTGTAACCGTCATGGGTAATGGAGCGGGTATGGTTATAAAAATTTTAGATGGGCATGAGTATGGAGGTATCATAATCCATACCCATCCCTCCCCCGTTGTCATCCCTAGTTACAATGGCATAAGTAAGAGAATTTAGAAATGGCCATTAAACTTTCCACAGTTGACATTATCATGTTAAAAAAAGTTATTTACACCCACGGGTGTACCCCAGCGGTTGGGACGTTGGTTTGTTGGTCCAATGGTCAATGGTTCGAAACTCGGCAGCG
>JAULKJ010000010.1:5079581-5094428 GCA_032355405.1 Rubia balearica
TGGGTTTAAATTGCAAGTAGCAGTGCAGACATAATCCTTCAATTTAATTGGTGGCCGATGAAGACAAGTACTGGGAGGACGAGTAAGCTATGGTGGTGGAAACAACTCAACCTCAAAATCCTAAGAAGTCAGTGGTTCAGGCCGTAGTAAGGGAGAGGCCAAACGCACCTCCGGACTAGCAGACCATGGCCCAGACCGTAAATTGACGAGAGCTGGCCAATACTCAATGGATGACGACTAAGGCTTAGCTATCGATGTCTGCCACGATGGACTTGGAGTAGGCTGCGGTTCGGACGTCAGTTCCAAGGTGAACCGTGGCATGGCGTCATATAGGGGGTAAGTGGCAACAATTATGGCACGTTAATCGAAGCAGGAAAATCAGCAACAGGTGCATATGGAAAGAAGTCTTCAAAACACAGTACGGGACTCAAAGTCATAAACATGGCAAGATTTCTTGTCCATCGAATATTCCAGAAAGACATATTTGTGAATTTGGGATGCAAACTTATCTTGCGGTTTGGAAGCTGAGACGCATAGCACAAACAATCGAACACTCTGAGATGGCTGTAATCTGGTGCACGACCATGAATTGTGCAGGTCGACAGAACTGTGTCTGAACGAGAGCAAAGAATTTCTTCATCTTGACAGGTACATGAGACTTAGAAACTAAAAAATAAACCCAAACAGCTCGGGAATAATCGTCAACTATTATTAAGAATGAAAATGCTCCACTAGAAGAAGGTGATCCATAAGGACCCTAAACATCACAATGTATGAAGTTCAAACAAACGACTAGTTTTTGAATGACTCAGAGGGAAACTATTTCTAGATTGTTTAGCACAATGACAAATCGAGCAAGGGACAATATTATTCAATTTACTACGAATTAAAGCAATAACTGGGATAGAATACAACCCCAGAAAGGAAAGATTCCCAAAACGTTGATGCCATAACTCAGGCGACAACACATCAGCAACACCGGACAAGAACGGCGGCAAAGCTAACGAAGCACCCAATCTGCACGACCAATAAACCCCACCCTGCTGATCACATGCACCAATCACTGTCTTCGTGCTGATATCCTATAAAATGCACAATTTCAAGGTAAGCAAAACCAGAAATTTTAAAGCAGCAATTAATTTGGCAGGTGACATCAAGTTACAACACAATTTCGGATTAATAAAACACGGGAAACAACAATATCGCCAAAGTATAATTTTCCTTGTTGAATAGCAGTGGAAATAGATCCACCAGGAAGAATGACATCAATAGTATTAGCATGCTCAATATCATGTAGAAGATCCCTGGCACCGGTCATTTGATATGAAGCTTCGGTGTCAAGAGTCCAAGCTTAAACAGTCTTACCTGATGTATTGTCAGAATTATTCAGCTTAGAGAACATGTTAAGAACCGTACTCCAGTGTTCCTTGGAAAAGGCGAGGTCGAAAGCTGACCGATCAGTATTAGAGAGGACGGTGGCAGCGTTGCCCTGCAGTGGAGCTGTGGCGGTTGCAGACTGAGTTGCTCTGGAAAACGGCGCGGCAGAATAGACGTGGGTTCGTTGGTTTTAAGTTTTTGGGCAAGACCCATGAGGTATTTTCTTGATGAACCAGTCCTGGTAACTGACGATGCAAAAAATAAGTAGTAACGTCGTGGCCCTTACGGTTGCAATGGGTACACAAGAGGCTCTTCTGGTCAACGACATCGGTAGATGGAGTACTTGGGGCGGCGGTGGATGGGTTCAGAGTAGAGAATGACTTCGGTCTATGTGCAACAAAGTCTATGGTATCCTGAGTGGATTCACGGGCATTGACGACAGTCTTGTAACGCTTCTCCTGAATTGCAATCAAGTTAACACAACCAATAAAAGGCAAGGGATCTTAGACCAGGATATGCGATTTGAGAGTATGATAGCCATCATCGAGACCAATGAGAAATTGATGAACCACCTTATTCTCAGGTTCCTTAATGGCAATAGCAACAGGAGGACATATATATGCATGTCTAAGGGGAAAAGTATGTAAACAACACATCCCAAAACTTCTTGCACCTTCCATAATAGGGAGCAATAGACTGATCATTATGACAACAAGTATAAATGGCCACACGAATCTCTCACATGTACAGACCATTCCCAACAGAAAAATACTGCTTAAGGTCATCTTAAAGCTCCTTAGCAGACGAATGGAAGGATCAAGAGTCTGAAAAATCCAACCAACAAGCATAGAATTCATACTATTCCTATCATTATAAAATGATTCAGCAGGTAAAGGGTTTAAACGAGAGCCATCAAGAAATCCAAGCTTACGTTTCGCTGAAAACACATTAAGTAAAGAGGTACTCTAATCATTAAAATTATCACCCTTCAAGATCACCGAAAAAATAGTCAAACTTGGATGATCTGAAGGATGCACATAGTAGGGATGAGTGGTGGGAAACTCATGAGAAGAGTCACTGATGTCCTGGAAGAGGGTCTGAGAGGCGAAGACCGTCGTTGTCAGAATGACGGCTAGGAAGACGGGGGCTTCGACAGCGCGCGAATCCATAAAGACAGGGGCACTGGGAACCTAGAGAGGAAGTAGAGAAAAACCTACAGGGTGATCTGGAATGGAAGCACTATCATCGGTGAGAAGAGTAGGGACGATGGGCGGATCGGATGCGAGAGAAAGAATTGGAGCTTCATCGCCAGCGGGAATACCAAGATCAACGATATTAAGATCCTTAACATCAACTTGATTGTGGAGATCCATAACAACAGCGGAGAGAAGACGTCAATGGCAACGCGGGAAGCTTCAGCGGAGGTGGCGGCAATTTTGCGACGGCGGTGCGTGAAGAATACTTGGGCGGCGGCTGCGGCTGCGGCAAATATTTTTTTAGGGTTTGGAAAATTTTAGGGTTTCAGGATTTTTAGCTCTAATACCATGTAAAAAAAATGAACGGTTGAATTTATTCATGATGCAAAGGTACAACATATATGCAGTATGTAAAGAATTACAAATTGAAAATGATTCTATCTAAGGTACAAGATATACACAAAATATCTCCTTAACAACTTTACGAATCAGGTACTTTGTTGTTTAAAATTGAGTTTAATCTACAGTGGATGGAAAATTTGGTGCCAAACACGTGCACACTGATCACATGTAGAAGGCGCACCAAAAATGCACGTGCCAACTAAATACGTGCAAGCATGGAAATTAATTTAAATTTTAGCCTAAAAAGGTGCAACTCCCGAACCCCTGGTAGCTTTTTTTTCTCCGGGTTTTGCATAACATTTCATTATCTTATATAGTTTTACTTCAATTATTATTTAGCTTTTCATTAAAGATATTAAATATTAACCATACATGAACATGCGAAATATAAATAGATATACTTACCGTGCATTACATATAGGTTAAAATCATCATTTTTTACTCTGATTTTTCAATTTTGCTAAAATACCGATGTATTTTATGTCATCATCAACCTTCTTCGTCCTTTAACCCATTCTGTAATTAGGATCATAGATGAAATAATCAACCTAGGCGATGGTTTTTATAAATCGCATTTACGATTTTTCTTTCAAGGAAATTCGCAAGTTGGGTTTGAAAACGTTAAATGGAATTTTTTGATGAATTTGAGGTGAGGGAACAACAACATGCACCACGAAGGTCTTGCGGAGGCTGCAATAGTGGCGTGGGTGGAGGCGGCCATAGGGGGTACCATAACGGCCGTGGAGGTCGTGGCAGCAGTTGTGGTGGTAGTTTCCAAAACAGGAATGGGTGAAACTACAACCAGTTTGGTGGGACCTATTATTCCCGCAACTACTGGGGATGGGGAGGCCGTGGTGGTCATGGTGGGGTCAACAACTACCCAACCGCACCTCTGGCCGATACCACCGAGTTGTAGGTTATTCATCTTCATGTTATTTAGGAAAAAATGAGGGTTTTTGTTGCGGTAGACTTTTGAGCATGTCAAACTTGTATTAGATGATTAAAAAATTGAAATATTTTTATGGAAATTAAATTAATGATGTAAAACTAATTTAAACCTTGTTTAAAAAATTTTAGTTCAAAACATGTGCAAAATGATCACATGTCGATGGCGCACCAAAAATGCACGTGCCATATAAATACGTACAAAATATATGAAAATTAATTTAGATTTTAGCCTAAACAAGTGAGACTTTCTTAATTTTTTTTGTCGATATTTGCACACCATTTCATTTTCTTATAGTTATACTTTCAATTTTGATTTAGCCCTTCATTAAAAATATTAACCCTATATCATACATAAACCAACTATGAAATATAAATAGACATAGTTACCGTGAATTGCATATGCGTCAAAATTTTCACCTTCTACACTAATTTTCAGTTGTGCTTGGGCATTTTCAGACCGATGTATTCTATGTTATCGTCAACCTTCTTCTTCCTTAGACCCATTCTTCGGTTAGATTCACTGATTTAATAATCAACCCAGGCAATGGTTTTTATAAAAATTGCATTGAGGATTTTTCTTCGAAGGAAGTTCTGGGTTCAGTTTGAAAAAGTATAATGGAAAAAACGTGGGTTTTGATGGGATCTGCCTCCATTTCACCCTCTCCGTCTATTAAAAATACCAAAATACTCACTTGACTTTTGGTTCCATTAGACCCTAAAGTCTAATAAGACTTAAATGATCAAGAACTTATCATTTTACTATGTACAATGATTAAAATTGATCAAAAATTAGTTTGATGATCATAGTTCGAGACACTTTCCTTATGCCTTATTTGTTTCTTTTTGTGTGCATGTGATTCAGAACAAATATGTTTTAGGATAAAATGAAGCATAGTTGACAGAAGTGTGCACTCACTTCTCCAACCCCGAATGAACAAATGACCGAAGAGCAAAAATTCTCTAAAAATAATGTATTATCACTTTTTTCCTCGTTGTGAGGTTTTCTCTCATATTGAGCACTTCTCTATTTTCTCATGTTTTCTTATATTCTGGTTGTATTCTTGTTGTGTCATTCAAAGTGAAGGCAACTCATCTATTTATAGATTAATGGCTTGAGATGAAATAATACATCTCTTCATGACATATAACATTTGGAAATTTGAAGACATATCTATTGGTGATGAACAATGTTCACACCGCTTCATTAATTATAGTCACATCTTTTCAATCATTGGAAATATCCAACAAAAATTAGGGCTAGTGGGTTCAATTTTGGGCTTCTTGGAAGCAAGATCGGTAGTACAATAAAGAAAATGACGTATGATTGTTGATTGTTTACAAATAGACTTCAAATATGAACCTTATATATGTGTCCCAGTGCTTTAAACATGAATTCACATCAACAAAATCTTTCAGCATTCAAATTACTAACATATTGAGGTTTAGATCAAATCATGAAAGTGAAGGAAATTGGACCATCAAAGGGACGGGACATGCTTAAGACAAGGTGTTGTAGAAGGTGCACTGGCTCGCTCATAAGCACGCTCACTACATTCTAGTTTCCAAATCTGCTTCCAAAACCTAAAAATTTCATCACGGACCCATCTATAGCAGGCTTTGAAACCTTTATTAAACACGGTACTTGATTCATCTACAATACACCAAAACCAAAAATAAAAAGGGTAAGGGACATAACACTAGTAAAATCACAAACATTGTTTTGGTAAATAAACGAACCTTCTTCGACCTTTTTCCTCTTGTTGGTATCAACCACGTCAAGTGCCCCATGAGCCCACTTATGCTCGAACAAGACCCACCTCTTCTTCGCAAAGTATTTCTTGTCAAACCACTTGCATTGCTTCCCTTCCACTTGAATGTCCAACCTATTGACGCCCATCAAAATCAATGTGATAAAATTCTCATTCGGTAGGCTCTTTGCCACATTCTAGGATATCACAACCCACAACGTTTGTTTAAAGATCGCGACCCCATGAATGATTTTTCTCCCCTCCATGGTGTAGTAAAACATCATGAGTGTGGTAAAAGTTGGGTCCGTTATGTTCCCAGCCGTGGATATGATATATCTAGCCATCAATACATATATTATTCGTTGAAAGTAACGAACATTGTAAGCAACAGAGTCAATATGCGAGTAGTCAAAGTCAATAGGCCATCTCTCCCTATAATATACATCGTTTATTGGACCCTCTATGTCCTCAGAAAACACATTATGCGAACCTTTATACAGACATTCCAAAAGTTAATTAATTATCCAGAGACTAACGTCAATGTCATGCCCACCAACCCTTGTCTCATAACCACCTCCTATATCTCATGTAAATTACTGTATAACTGAAATACCTCGTCGAAGCGTGACGGATGTTTAAGAGTCAACAGTCTAAGTACACGTTGGCCCAGAATCTTACCTCTCTTTGCAACTCGGGCACCTTGATTGGATGACGACATTTCCCTGTTGAATTGAAGTTCAAAATATTCTCAACGATTCTTATTCCGGCACTGGAGGGGGGGTTTCTCTTCCTAGGGTTTTCAATTTGGGGATAAATTATTCGCCCTTATTTTTTATAAACTCACTCAGGTTCCAAAATCAGAACATATGGGGCTCCTAAATGAAAGCAAAGTCATTTTCACTCATCTTAGGTCCAGGATTTGGGTCCCTCTTAGGAACATGAGTTCTGAATTGGAACAACTGGGCAAGGAAAAAAATAAGGTCGTTTTCATTCCTCTTAGGTCCAAATTGTTGGTCCCCGCTCTAAATAAGTGTTACGAGTTCGGAACAACAAAATGTCTAATTACTCTCTCTATCCCATTCCAAGCTTCACCTTTTGATTTTTAACGGTTAACTTGAAAAAAAATTTAACCTTAATATCTTTCATTAAGAATAATTAAAACTTGTGAAAATTGGACATTTTGAAAATATATGTCATGAAAAATCTAGCAATGTATCACACAATAATATTTAAACTTATATACCAATTCAATTTTGGAGTCAAAGTTAGGAAGTTTTGACTAAATGAATAGTTAAATTACAGTTTGAAATGAGACAGAGGAGTACATTATTCTTGCTAGAAGAACATGCTTTACTCCAAAAATGTGGGCTGAATTCGAAACATATTTCTAGAACCCCTACACAACAGATCCCGATGTTTTTCCGAATTCGGGAGTAATTCGGAACCTTCTTTTTTTTGAAGTGGAGATGATCTTCTGCTCTTCCGTTGTAATGGAAAAAATACTATATTGTGCTACTTTATTTCGATTTATTTCAAAGTTGTGTCCAAATTGATAAGAACTCATACTTCTATTCATCATAATCAATAAAAACACCGAAGGTAAAATAGTTATCACAATGTATTCATCTCAATCATAATAAAAGTACTTAAACAATTTTGGCAATCATCACTTCATCCCAAACATATTAAAGGTAAAATAGTTGTTGTCATAGTTTAAGCAAAGTACTGGTCTTGAAATATTCTCTCCAACTTAGAATCAGTTTCCTCTTCACCGGTCTCTTCCTCTACGTCATCCTCAAAGTATTGGGGGGTCAAAGTTAAATTGGCATGGCGGACTTCCAAAGCGGCGAGCTCTGTGTTCTTTTTACTGATGTCACCTTGATTGCAAGACAGGTACCTACTAACAGTACTCTTCCAAGAAATACTCCGCTAAGCAAGCTTGTGTTCCGAGAAGGGGTGCACAAAGGGATAAACCCGACACCACCAAAATGGATGACTTTTTGAGTAGATGAGATCACGACCAAAAAGAATCCCATGGGGAAAAGCTCTATGAAGAACCGGCGTAGGCAACCAGTTAATAGTGTAGACAGCAGTCGCAAAAGCATCATCCCAATGTGAAATGGGCATATGTGAGTGGAACAAAAGTGTGAGGCTCATTTCTGCAACATGTCTGTATTTGCGCTCAGCTCGACCATTTCTGGTGTATAAGGACATAAATTTTGGTGGCCCTTGGCGGAAAAATTGATCGTAGGTTAGTCTTTAAAAATTCTGTGACACCGTCACTCTGAAAAACCTTAATTTTGAATGAAAACTGATTCTTGACTAAGGCCTCAAACTATAAATAGGTATAAAAAAACTCTGACTTGCGACGAAGCAGAAATAACCAAGTGAAGCGTAAATAATCATCCAAAAACAAGGCAAAATAAGAAAAACCATTCGATGATAAAATTAGGGAAGGACCCCACAGATCACAGTGTATCAAGTCAAGTACTTGCGCAACACATTTATGATTCTTTACAAAAGCCAACCTGTGACCTTTCGTCATAACACAGGGAGCGCAGGTATGAGGTTTAGGCAATAAAGAGGAAAGCGAAAGTAAACCAGAATTCTGCAATTTGGAGATAACTGTTGCCGGTACATGTCCAAGCCGAGTATACCAAAGCTCGTAGGACGTTCATCCTTTATTCTGCTATAAAAAGAAAACTAGTGCTGACTAACCTCAGTCCAAGACGTAAAGGTCACCCTCACTGTGGCCCCTGCCCACGACTGCCTTAGAAAATTTGTTCTGAATGACAAAGTTACGATCATCAAAAGTAACAAAAACATTCAAATCTCTGGTCAGTTTACTAATATACACCAGATTCTTAGTAATCTCAGGAACAACCAGAACATCAGTCAAACATAAATTATCAGAAATTCGAGAATCACCAACATGAGATATCTGAATAGATGCATAATTACCAACAGAAACATGAGAATTACAGGAATAAGGGCGACACTCTCCAGACCAGAAGCGGAAAAAGCTATGTGAGTAGTCAGACCAGAATCAATGTACCAGTCAGAAGTGCGAGCAGATGGCTTTAGCTGCATAGATGATTGAAAATTTTTGGTCAAATGAGTTGAATCTGTACAACGAATCTAGGCCAACATCTTGTAAATAGTTGCAGAAAAATGACCATGCCAACCACACTAGGAACAGTGCGGCCGACCGCAGCCCGAACCACCAGCCGAACCAGAATCAGACAACTGAGCAGACCAGCCGCCTCTGCCAATTCGACGACCACCAAACCGGCCACCCCTGGCGGCACGTGAACCGTACACGCTGTCGTTCCTCGCCAGCGCGGTTGGATGAGGGAATTTCGCCGAAAGAAAATGTGACAGGCCTAGTTGCTGGTGATGATTGATTTTGTAAATTCTTTAAAAATTCCTCATGATTTTTGGCATGATTCAGAACATCGACATACAATGGCGTAGGGTAAAAATTAATCAAGGGGGCAGAAAAATCCTTAAACTCGTAACCAAGAGCAGTCAAAAACCAAATAATTTAATCATCATTTGACAGGAGAGCCCATAAGAGATAATTGTTCAAAAATATCTTTAAACTTGAAATGAAATTCATGGACAATACCAGTCTTACATAAACTATGAGCATCGGCACGATGAGAGAGAATGGTAGATGTGCTGCTATTCTGAAAAATTGCTGCAATGCTATCCCAGATCTCTTTAGCAGTCGAACATTCAGGGATCTCAACAAGGACTTCAGGAGTGAGGGAGGAGAACAAAATATTGCAAACTTTTTTATCTTCATCGACCCATTGATCATACTCCTCTTTGGCTTTGTTGTAGGCGGCGAGTGGATCGTTCTTGGCGGCAACGGAGGGAGACGTCGTCACGGCGGCGAAGGAGAGGGACGTACCAAACGGTGGCAGAGGAGGGAGAACTGGACAAAGATTAGATCCATCAAGAAATCCGTACAACTTCTGAGGCTTGATGATATAGCCAATTTGGTGTTTCTAGATAGTTGGAACAGTTGAGTTTAATTTGCATCATATGGAGAAGAGTATTGTATGATAATTTTTCACTGGCCATGATGAGTAGTGGCGCTGGAAAAAAATTTAAGCGGAGAGGAAGGGAGGATAAAATTTTGGCCGAATGAGGACAAGAGGAGAGGAGGCGGCCGAAATTGGATAGGATTTAGGAGGTTGGATCAGAACACTACTCTGATACCATAATAGAATGATTTGCCGTAATCAAATGTTGTATTACTAACAAGAATAAATAGAGTACAATAAGGAAAGCTAGTACAACTAGAACTCTAGTCTAGTCATCAAGATAAAACTAAATCTAATCAGAACATGATTTATTCTAACAACCTCTCAAATTCAGTCACGCTAAATTTCTTTAGTGAACGTTGGACTAGCACAAAAGGTTATAACTGCACAATTTATCTTAAAGTTGGGGTTATTTTGAAACCTTTCCAGTGTTCAAGGTTATATTGGCACTTTCATCCGAAAGTTAGGGTTAGAAGTATAAAAATCCAAAAAGAAAGTTAAAAAAACAACACAATGATAACAAAACTAAGAATTTTCTATGCCCAATTTTTTCCGACATTCCATGTATTTTTAAATCGTGGTACCTATCTTCAATTATCATTGAGGAAGTGTCAGAAAATATGGTCTGTCCATAAATTTATGGCCATACCCCCTCACTTTTTACCTTATAAATTATTTAAAAAAAATTTTAAAAAATAAATTTTGTATTGTAAGTTAAAACAAGTCATATTGTGTATTTGAATATAAATATATATAATATAAAAATACATTTTAAAATGTTTAAATTTAGTAAACCCTTTGTCCCAGTCAAAATTGCACTCTTACTTTTCACACGCTGTTCAAAATACAAGTTTGATCATTAATATGTTTTACCTGCAAATAAAAATTTAATTTTTAAAAACTACTTGTTATGACGAATTTAAAATAATGCATACAATTATATTGCTGTCATCCAACTTTAATTTAAAAATAGCGTTTAAAAAGTAAGATTGCAAATTCAGTTGGAACGGAGGGAGCATATAATTTTACAAATGCTGTGTATAAATACTGGATCTCGATATTCAAGAATTACACAAAGTTGAATGAAGTTTTTTTCTAATAAATAACACAAGTAGAAACATACCATAGTAACACCTTTCTTTTTGTTGTGGAATAGGAGTTTCACACAAGAGGACAGGTAAGCTAGCCTCAAACTTTGGTACATAATAGTCACCATAACGTTCAAAAACCTAGAACCCAGCCAACACATCTGCAGCAAGGGTGCTAAAAGTTGAGAATTGATAAACTCGCTCAACCGTGAGCAAATCCCTATTGGGATTCAATGACCTCAGAACTTGGACCTTTTGCTTAAAAAGGATCTCAAAAAGAGTCATCAAGTCCTGAACTACACCATATTTCTAATGAGGTTTTCTTTCCCACCCCGCTGTTATTCATTCTTCTTCAGCATTGTTCATCCATTCAGGCGCCTTAAGTGCTCCACCTGCACTCACGTTCTAACGTTCAGCCATTCGATGATCTCTCCGGCAATCTGTTCCCGTTCAGGCTCGAAGAGTAGGTCGTGTAAGAGGCCGTCTAGAAGCCTAATGGTTTTGTCAGTTGAGCCTGCGTCGCTGTAAAGTTTCAGAGTGGCTCCCGGATCAGTGACTGCATCTGCTGTGCCATGAAGAACCAAGAATGGCACCGTCAGCTTCTTCAAATTCTGCTGCAGGTGAGCAGTAATCCGTAGAATTTCGTAGCCAGTTCTTATCCTTATAGATCCAGTGAAAACAAGAGGATCGGAGTATTTTGCTACGAGTGCCTCCGGATCTCTGGAAACAGCAACGCCCCTCTTGTTTGCTGCACTAAACTGATATCTTGGCAATAAGAAGGAAAATACAGGGGCAAGTACCTGTTGCCAAGAGAAACGGCTTAAGATACAAAATGAAATGCAGAAAACTCATATTTCTACCAGCAAGCAATCTCAAAGTACAATCAATTATTCAGCATAGTTAGCAATGGAACTATCTTACAGCGAAAATAGGATGAGAAGGTTGAACCCCGACTGCAGGTGAAGTAAGCACTACTCCTGCAATGCGAGGCTTGATCTCTGGGTCCAACACGGCCTAAAGTTTGTTAATGAATCAAGAGTCAATATGGATAGTAAATACTAATAGAGAAACAGATCCAATAACAACTTTCGAAAAGAAGATCACCTTCAGAATTATGGCGCCACCAGTGGAATGTCCAAAGCAAAAACATGGAAGACCAGGATGTTCAGCCATAACCTTCCTGATAAATAACTTCTGCAATAAATACGAACATCAATCGATCATAAAGCATGGACACAGTTTTACTTCTACCAGCCCCTGATGCATTTATGAAGAGATGCTGGAACTTACCAAATCACTAACAGCTTCATCGAGAGAATGAACATAAGCATGCAGACCATCACTCCCACCATGTCCTTTTGTCCAGAAAAGGGAAAAAGAATAAGAATAAAAACACATTTGCTTCACTTATGCAAGCACCAAGTGGAATAAAAAAACTTCAGAGATAATTACCAAGATTCTAGCAGTAAAAAAATCAACAGCTTCACACAAGATGTCTTTTGAAACAGAAAAATAAATACAAACATTGCTGTTTTAACCAGCATCTCTCAAAATGCACTTGATGTAGCCTAAAAGACACTAGAGAGGAAATAACTTCGGCAAAAGTCTGAAATCTGAATATACTGGGCAAGACAGCAATTATTAGTTTTTGTTACTGACTAGAATTAAATGATCATCCGTGAAACTTAGCAATTTGTTTAGAAAGCAGTTCAGATGATATTCTTGTGGTACATGAGGCGAATATTTTGCCTGGGTGATAAAGACTATATTCTACATGAAGCAAGAGATCTCAACCAAATGTTTATTCATTTACACACACTGTGCTCATCTAAACTGATAAACTTCAATATTGAAGTTATTTCTTGTTCAATCATAAAAAGGTGCAAAGCTTGATCAGCTAGCAAAGTGTATACTGGCCTTCTTAAAATCTTAAGCGAACAATGAGTTAATATAGTACGTATATCCTCCCCCCATTTAAAAATATTTTGTGGGTAGACATAAGACTCAAGTTATAAGCTTACTTATGAGTAGCGTGACATGGTACTTTATTGCACCAATGGCAGCCGCATGGGGAATTTTCAGTCCCTGCAACACCCAAATGTACATGTAGGGTTGAAAACTGATAATTGACAATATAATAGAGAAACAACTTTTTTTGTATTTTTCTCAATGAAAACTTCGGTTGATGAAGAGAACATTTGGACAGTGTTTTTTCCCTCTCTCTAGTGTTTATTCCTATTCCCATTGTGGTGGATATGGAATCTAAACTGATACCAGCTATATTTAAGCTGCTTATTTTCCCATGGAACTGTTGACACAAGATGTACTTCAATAACACAAGCACTACCGACAGTCAACCTTGAACCAATCTGATTCTCAAACCACAATATTGGCCACAACAAAGAAATTTTTCAAGCACGATACACATACATACCAGAGAACCCAGTGTTTTAATAGGGATTATTAAAATCAATAAGTGGTCTCATTATGAGAAGCAGTCATATTATCCACAAACAGGACTCGCATGAGGATGATTTTAACAGGAAGGGATTGCATAGTTTGACTACAGATCCTAGTCCCAACTCGGACATTTTGTTTTTATTAATAATCATGAAGTCATTATCTCTAGATGTAAAACCATTTTATTATTCTAAACTCTCTGAAGTGGAAAAGCACTTCGATTGAAAAGGGATACACTGTTTTCACTACATATTCATATGGACACTAGGTGAAATGACGTAACAAAAATTCATTCTCGGAAGGATAATGTGTTACATGTAGCAGTACAAGCATCTTAGGTTTACCTATCCAATCCATACCAAAGACCTTATATCCATTCACATTCAGTAGCTTGGCAAAATCGTTGTATCTGCCACTGCATTGAAGGCACAGCAAATGTTCAGGTGTTGGAAAAAAGATAAAGCAAATCCATATATCGATATCTAAATTACAAGCGTGCACACAAACCTGTGTTCATTCAGGCCATGCAGTAGAACAACCAACCCCCTGAAGAAGCACAGAACAGAACAACTTTTAGTCACCAATTTTTTTCTGAATTTATATTTAAATACCATATTAAATGCAACATTATCTTTAAATGCAGCTCAAAACGATTGAAAGAAGAAACTTATCTAAGGTTCAATCAATTGTCAATTGCAAAACCGAACACAAAATCAGTCTACCAGATATATACTAGAGAAGAACTGAAGTAAGAGACCACAAGAAAAAGTGTATATCATTTGCCTGCTCGTGAGTTAGAAAAGATGATAAGCTATAGAACTTTCCAGTTTACACTTACTACTGCTAGTTAGTAGTTATTTACTAATTTCAACTTCCACGTTCACCTAACTTTATGCAGGGAGGAAGTTTCTGGATCATTGTTTCTGATAAAAGGATCAGAACTAAAACTATAAGAGTGACCTAAGCAAAACCAATTAATTACTCCATTACAATGATCAATCTGGTTGGGTTCCACACGGATAAGGATCAAAAGTCGATAAATGAATTCAGTACCAGATCAGCTTAATGATCTCAAAAATGTTAATGGAGTTCACACCAGCATTGTGACACGTTTATCTTCATGTTTAACAGGTGACCCTATAAACTAAACCCAAACACAGTTGGAATGTGTTAATAATCACTCATATCTGATTTCACTGTTAAAGCAGGTGTGGAGAGACGGAACAATTAAGATCCCTCAGCGGCCGAGGACCGTTACACAATGACAATGATGTGGAAGTCCTTAAAACCATGGTTGTCTCTAATTATATCATTTGATCTGCGGATATAAATGTTTACCAAGAGAACATTCATAGGGAATAACGCAAGATTGCTGCCACTGTGGAATGGGCTTCCACAGTTGTACCACAAAACAATAATAACATTAGTATAACTTCTTGGAATGCGTTCCTGCTAAGGATAGGTATGAGAAATGATCCCATTCATTTCAGACAAAACAAAGAACATAGTAATTCCAGAGAACAAATTGCCTGACAGAAAAGGACGTATATGCAGGATATGCTTTATTATCCTGCTA
>JAULKJ010000010.1:5094843-5107061 GCA_032355405.1 Rubia balearica
AAATGGTTTGTTTAAATTACAGACTAAATTTAGAATTTTTAAAAAATTATATTATATATTTTTTATATTTTCACATTCAAATACATATTATTACTTGTTTTAACTTTTAAAAATAATATTTAAATTTTATTTAAAAAAATACAACATTTAAGCTAAAAGTCACTGTAAACTGCACATAAATGTATGAAAATACCGCATTTCATACTTCCAAACTGAATTATGGAGAGAACGCCGTATAATATCAGAAAAGAAGAAAACTAAAAAATTTCATTCACGTCTTACTGGAAATGTAGACTTCAAACTACCGGAATACAATACTGTGATGAAATGCTTAAGTTTCAAATAAATTAATAATACTTCATACGTCATAGTCAATTGTAAGACCTTTTGATTTCTCCAATATTCTTCTCCTGAATTCTTGATAGATAATTGCACTATTCCTCGAAAGAATTATTAGCAAATAATGCACCACAGCATCATACTCAGACAAGCCTATAAAGAAATTCCAATTTCATTCATTTCAAACTTGGTTATGAAACTTTGGTTTTAAAAATTCAGATTTTTAAAATTTCCAAGTAATATAAAATTTACTTTGAAAATTAAATATAATACTCGTTGATCACATCGAATCAACTACTATCATCCATAAAATAAAATTATAATCACAAAGCAAGCTAACCCTAAATACGTATCATTTATTAAATTACAAAAGTGCACTTGAAATTATTTTATTCTCCTCCACTTTGACGCATTTAATTTTCCATATTTTTATAAAGAAAAATAAAAATACCTTCTTCATTGCAGTTATAGAAAGCTACCTTCCGTAGCCATCATTCATATTTGAGAGATACTGGAAGTAAACATGCAAAAAATAAGCATAATAAATATTGAAGATTTTTTTTTATAAAAAAAAGAAGAAAGAGAGAGAAAAGTAATAAATCGGTAGAAAAAGTACTCCCTCCGTCCACGTCAATTATGCACAGAATCTTTTCACGGTCTCCAATTAACATATTTGACTGTAAATATGTGTGATTACGGATAATAACAACACATAAAAAATTGATGTTTAGAAATTTTTTGTTACGACGAATCTAACCATATCTAATATGATAAAATTATTGTTCATATACCTATTCAAATATGTGGTCAAAATTTGACATATTTGACTAAAAAAATTTGTGCAGAATAGGATGGGACGGGGAAGTAATAAGAATGCATTGGAGATGAGTTGTTTTACTCACCCTAAGTGGGCAACTATTCAGTGTAGTTTAATGGTGTGCCTCTAGGACACTACAGTTATTTAATTTTTTTAGGATACTGTATGATATGCATTATCATAATAAGTATAGAGGTATCAATTTTTTTAAAATAAAAAATTAGTCAACATGTATCATCATCATTTGAAAGACAGTGCACTTAGTTCATGGTCCATATTCTATTTCAATGTGCATTCCCTTGACGAAAGAACTGTCCTTAATTTTATGCATCGCATTAAACCCCACTTGTGCAAAACCATATATAAGTCGGCTTCTCCGTTGTCAAGCAGGGTAGAGCTAACTTTTGTTGCTAAACTGATTTTGAATATCATGAAAAGATATTGTAGCAGAGCCCCTCCTCTTAGCCTTCTGCTGAGAGTGGTGTTCCTTCCAACCCGTCATGTATATCACCTGAGAATTCCAACACAACGTTACTCCGAGGGCAAGTAAGGAGCACGAATTTTGAATTGCATACGACATTCAACAAACAATTGGCCATTGCATCAATATCACAAAAAATGGTGATCTGATTCACTAAGCCAGAGACGTAATCATCATTGGTAACGGAACTGTCAGAACAAGAGCTGA
This sequence comes from Rubia balearica, assembly GCA_032355405.1. Classification (NCBI taxonomy): domain Eukaryota; kingdom Viridiplantae; phylum Streptophyta; class Magnoliopsida; order Gentianales; family Rubiaceae; genus Rubia; species Rubia balearica. Next base: position 5,096,688 of record JAULKJ010000010.1, read on the forward strand.
TGAGGCAAGAATTTAAATTCATGGAAACTCAAAATTGTGCACCTCAAAAGGAATTTTTTACTGAGTCATGAGCAAGGTTTAAATGAAGAGAAGCACAAGGAAAATACAATATGCTAATAAATTATTATTTTTCCAAAGCAGTCATAAACTGTAAGTTCAGAACAGGTCTCTGAAGTACACATGCATCCTACATTACCAAAATAACGATTTTTACAATATCACCTCCATACAAGTACAACCCATGAAATAAAGAAGCTGGTCGTATCCCATAAGTTCTAATACTTGAGGATCAGGAGATTCAGGCTAGTTATGCAGCACAAATATGAGTTTGACTAGATCAAATCGTAGATAATAATATGTTCAATGTCAAAGTTCAATCCAATAATAATATCAATTGTCCCACTCAAACCTTCACTTTTACAATTTAAAACAATACCCTGTGAGACACTACTACACTTATCTAGTTATCAAGGTTAAATGGTAAAATCACTCTGTGTCTTTGGTAGGCAAGTTTTGCTGGCAGGCAACACTACAGACAAGGAGTAGATCGAAAGTGTAATAAGGCCAAAGGTCAGCCTGGTCAGGAGTCAAAAGTTATATCTCTGATTTTGTTTCAAACTTCAAATCAAACACACTTAGTTCGAACACTGGTTCCAAATTGCGATTTCAAAATGCATCTCAAGTATGGCGAGTCAAAAAAATATTCAGATGACATTGAAAAATAATTATTATATCACTGTTGCACTTCACTATTTACTCCATACACACTATCAATATTCAAGAGAACGGAGCAACTGATCATCGTGCAAGCTAAAACATTCTTTAACAGTATGTGTTCTTCAAATAAATTATAGGGAAGATGACCCATTTACCTGGAATGTAGCTGGTACAGTGCCATCATCTTCCCCAAACATTGACTGATACACAGCTGCTGTTGCAAGAGCCGTTTCTTTCTTCAAACTCTATTTAAACAAGAGTAGGATGCAAACATGAAACAAAAGCTACATAAATCTCTTGTAGGCATTGCATGAAAATCAAAATATACATTTGAGTCATTTGATAATAATCCCTTACTCCACTCCGTTGAAGAAGAGCATTAGTTTCACCCATTGAACGCAGGTGCTCTATCAGCTCCAATGCTGCCACAAATTATATATAATATCAACGAAGATAAGATTACAAAAAGAATATCACTCAATACAGAAACATCCATTTGAGCATTCAATGACTTAGCTGTACAGGACTACACTTAATAAACAAGTGATTGTAATAAGGAAATCAAACAAAAGAAGAAGAAAAAAACTGTTGATAACTATTAATTAGTAATGTTGGCCTTAGGAAACAGTTGGCAAAAAAGTGAGAGTTACCACAGTGATGTGATAATTCGTTATCATAATCTACTCATAATGAATCACTTATGAAACAGTTGCAAATTAAGTGAGAGTTGATCAATTCAAATATTCGTAGGTTAACAGCATTTTCTAACCATGAAAAACAAAACCTACCATTTGCCCACTCTCTGCACCTGAACATGTCATAAATTCTTTGATGTGGCATGACAAACCCTATCCTTCCCCAGCAACCAAAAACAAATATCTATGCAAACTCATGAAAAACAGGAATTGCGGGTACTAACAGGACTCTATGTCTCATTCAGGATCATGGTGACAGACCTTACTCTAAGAAAATGCGACCTAGAGATATGGATTTCCGAGAAAGTTCAATGTACTAGTTGTTGACCTATGCAAAATGTCCACACTACATTATGAACTTTGATATCAAAACCCATAAGCATAAGAACAAATTTTGATAATCGTCTATTCCATCTCTGAATCAGCACCGATAAATCAGTAGCTAAAACAGCATAAAACAAGTAATAAATTAGATAGGAGTAACAGATAAGGTTTCATCTGGTAACGGTCAAACTTTATTTGACAAGATTTCTTCCTTAATCCCGCAATTACTTTTGCAAATCAGTAATCCAAGATGCCAAGCCTATTACTTTCCGCGTGGATGTTGAGTTTTTTTTTTTTTTAAATCACTACAAAGGATAGTTCCCTATTAAGGGTTTTAAAAGTCCTCCCGTTGTCGATGACAATTAAGTGACGCAAGGCAGTAAAGCTTAGTGAGAAAATGTGCAATACAGAACAGTTGAAACTATTAAGGCCAGGACATTGTAAGCCAACAATCATCATAATTTTCTTCAGGTGAATAATATACTAAGGTTATTCACTCATTTTATCATTTTATCAATTGGGAGGCCCAATATATCAAGGCACGAAAGAAAGAAGCTCCAACAAATACAAAACAGATTTTTGGAAGGAAAAATTTTCTCTCAGCACAATTCAGCATTGTCTACTAATTATGCCTGCACATGCTAAGGAAGAAAGGACACCAGGTCAAAAACCAGTGCTAAAACCAGAGTAGAGCAAGAGCTCGGAACAACTGGAGGCTGAACGTATTTGAGGAACAAGCAGATTATTCAACGCACAGAGAGGAACTTGCTAGTATAGACAAGCATCTCTGGGCATCAAAAGAACTATAGCAATTTAAGTGAATAAGCCATGGATGTTGAATCTGGAAAGAACATGAAGGACATAAGTACCAAATAAGAGATGTAAAAACCAGCAGTCAAGGAGCGGACAAATCCTCGTCTGATGGTGCGGAATTAGAAGCTCAGCAAAGCATCTGCGGTCCCTTTAACAGAGAAGTAAAATCATGGTGGAATCCAAAGGAATCAGTGGCACACACTCTAGTAAATCAGGAACAGGGATTAAAGACAAAGTCATTGGCTGAATCAATAGAGGAACTATTGCTGAATCTGGTTTGCAATCCTACGGTTAAAAATGAACTGATGGGAAATCTGGAGACTAAGGTTAAAAATGAAAGATGAAGATGTACGAAAAAGAGTGAATTTAAAAGGTTACTAATATCTCTATAGACCTGGGGGAGGTTCTGGACATGCTGGAGATCAGGTTTTCTTTAAATGAAGAAAGTGGCTGAAGAAAAACTATTGATCAATCTTTTTGGCAAGGCAAAAGATATCAGAATGGAGTTATGAATTACCTTTACCAATGGGCTGAACACCATTGATGAAAGAAAGAGTCCGTGCAGTCATCTGTAAATACTGAGTAGAACAAATGTCTAACCCCGGATTTTAGTCGGAGACTTAAATTCCCCCACTAAAGTTAGATGACAGATTAGAAGAAGCTAATATTCAGTAGAATGACATTCAGGATTAAAGAGAATTCATCTCTCAGAACACTCTCCTTGAAATTACAAACTTATGAACCTAACTTTATTTTAACTAATAGGAAATTAGGGAAAAGCAAATTTTGAAATTGGACTGACAGGGCCTTGATCAATCAATTATGGCAAACAAGCTGCTTAACTCATGAATTCTGAATAACATCTTAAGACTTTTATGATCACTGTCCCATAATCGCTCAGGCGGAGATGCAGAAACTAACAGGAAGTCATTGAAGTTTAACAATACGTGGTGTGACTTTTAAACATGAGTGGAAATTGAGGAAGAATGGTAAAAGAAAATAGGTAACAGTTTATTGGACATATACGACTTGACTTAATTAAGCCTCCCTCCTAGCCCTTAAAAAAGAGAATTTTATACCAAACTGACACTGGCCCAACTGTCAAGCTTTATATGATTCAGGGAGAAGGGAAAGTTAGCCCATATCCTATGAACTTATACTCACAAAAGCAAAAAGCTACAACCAGAAGACAGACTGATTTCACAGGAGAGACTGAATTACAGTTTCCCAAACAGATAGCTAAAACTACCAGGGTGAATTACATTTTATGGAATACAGGCTTCTTGGTGGTCGCTTTAGGTAAATGGCCACTTTTACTTTATATTTGCTTCTCTTAAATTTTGCTGCCTTGACCATAAAAACTAGAAGTGTATAAACTTGCCAGTTGGATGTATTTTAAAGAAAGTTTAGCCATTTACAGATCCATCTCACAAGACAATCAAAAAAGATAAATGTGCTTACGGCTATCATATCTAACAGTGTACTCTTCCACATCAACACCAGGCAGGGAGAAGCCTGCTCTAGTCAAAAGATTGCCAGCATCTCGGACCTAGGAAATCAACCAAAACATCTTCAAGACAAATGATAACATAAGTAGAAAGGGGCGGTAAGTGGTAACTACACAGAAAATAATTGGCTTCTTGTGTCACTACTATGTGGGGTCAGCTCTACGAATTATATCTTCCGTTTATGATGCACACATCACGAGGAAAAAAATACACGTGAAGTTGTGCACAGACAATAGTTTTAAAAATATACTAGAGGTTACATGCAAGTGCTCACGAAGGCATGATATGGCAGTACATCATACTGCACCATGACAATTAACTGAGACAACTTTCTAATTCATTCAAATGCTTGCTCTAGTTAGTCTGGCGTATTTTCATATCCATATAACAATATCTTTATATTTACATTTGGTTTACACTCATGTTCAGATTTAGTCACTTCACATGTTGCCCCTCAAGGCATTTTAAGTTCTACGGCTATATTATAAAATTATCTTTCACTTGCAGAGAATACAGAGGACACTCTTCTCAATTTGTTCCTATCTGCTTGAATCCCAGAATGTCTAGACAAATTTAAATCATACCCATCAATTTTCATATTTATCCTATTAATCCCACACTAATAAACTGGAACCCTATATAACTAGTTTCAATCATAGAGGCAGTAAAGGTTTGTAGTGTGGCATTTGGTCTTTTTGTTTCATGAATTAATTTTTGGTGGAGCGAGAATATAGAGCCGGGATAACTTTCCACATACACTTAGTCAATGAATAAGCAACAAGGTATAAGTTTAATCTCAAATCCTGATGCTACATAGAGTATTCAATAATCATAGTATATCCCCTCAAGCATAATTACAAATACCAACTCTTTATACATATCTCTTGTGACTCCTATATGAGTTATAACCCTTCTATTTCCCAGTTTCCAGATCGAGTCTATTTACTTGATAAAATCAATAAAGACCATTAGAATATCTTGTTATTACTCATTATAATGCATACATATTCTTCTTATTATTTTTATAGCTTCTAGTGTATACCTCCTGAGCATATAAGAAAATTTATTGTGAAGCATATCAGCCTCTAACTTTTATTACTTTTTCGAAGAATTTTACAGGAACTGGATCCACTGAATTGAACAGTATAAGTTCACAAATCACAAGGTTAAGTAAACAAAACCACATGCATTCGCTAAAATACCTGTGCCAATGGTGACAATCGAGGACTGATGCCTCCTTCTCTCTCCATTTGAGCTACAGTGCATGCTATCCTCAGTTCCCTATACATGACAATGAAGCATATAGAAATAATGCTTTTATTAATTGGAGTAACTATACTAACCCAATCTAACTAAGGCCGCACTTTAATGTGTCTCCACCAAGTATTGCAGCCAAAAATAAGCCATCAGGTTTCAAGGCCAATCTACACTGCCAAAAGACCAGTATATTTTTATCACCACCACTGATGAAGAAATATCTCCAGATAAACCAGAATATAGAACCAAAAACAAAAGCAAAAGGAATAATACTTTTATCTTCAAATCCATAGAAGAATGAACCTCAAACATCAGAAACACACCTGTATCATGGCTCCAGGAAAATCATTTGTCCAGTGGAGTCCTAAGCTACTTATGATCAGATCAAGGGAACTAAGCATCCAGACAAAAATAAATTCAGTACACTCTCTATATCTTAGTGCAGTAAATTAGCCCTAACAGGAGTACCACATCCAAAATGAAGATAATTTCCACTCCTTACCTTTCCTTGAATGGCAAATATTCTTCGTCACCCACAACAAATGATGTTTCTACCTTTTCATTTGGTATATCAATTTCAGCTTTTTTACACAACTTCACCATATCACGGGAAGCATCCATCATAATTAAATTTTCAATGGCACCTGATGTAGGAATAAAAAGTGATAAGATGCAGGTTAGCCAACAGCTAGTCTCTTGAGACTGTTTGACACAGAGAAATAGCTTTTCCTTTAGAAGTTTTAATGCATAGTCTTGATATCAAAACTGTAGACGTACCGCGACCGCGTAGTAAACGTCTTATAGCCTCCATAGAACCCCCTATGCAAGCAGCTGAGGGAAAAGTTCTTTTACAGTCCTAGAGAGACAATCAGACAAGCGAGCATGGAAATTACACAAAAACATAGAGGTTCGCTAGGAATTCAAAATTCGAAACTAACGAAAATGATCGACCATTCTAATTTGACCTATGTAGGCAAATTCAAATTTAACAATACCTCTAAGCGATCGAGGAGATTTTCAGCGACGGCATCAACTAAGGAATTGCTGGACGGCTGCATCAACCACGCTGCACGATCACGCTGCCATTCACCACAACTGCCATTACTACCAACAGTACACAACACCAAACATTTCGTTTGACAATGGAGGGATTAGTGTTTGCTCAACCTGTACGCGTTTGAGGCTTCGGTCGAAGACTTTCACTCTAGAGCTCGGAACGGCTTCGTCATGGATCCCAGTACAGTAAAGCCTCCGTCGGAGGAGAGCTCTACGGCAAACATTAGTTAGAGAGGCTCGCATTCTTCTCTTATTCTTATTCTTGGGCGATGAGACGGGAATGAATGCGGGGGGAGTTTGTGTAATTGGCGGTCGGCAACCGGTTTTGCTGTGACTGGCATAGTTTCTTTTTCTTTTCTTTTTTCTAATTTTTGAATTTCGGCAAAGGCAAAGTTTTGGGAAAAATCGTATTTCAATACGCATATGGAAAAATGGGGTTAAATTGAAATTATATAAAAGTAAAACGTTTTAGTTGCAATATTAAAATTTTATTATGCAACATTTAGGAGTGATAGACTTATGACTCGATTAATACAGACTCTTTGGCAAATAAGAGAGTTAAACCGGCTAGACCATATTAAAATTTCTTTTTTATAACTTTTTAAGGTTGGATTATCATTATTTCTCAAATTGTTGTTTTAGACCGATACCATTAGATGGTGTAATCCACACTCCGTGGGATTGTACTTTTGGGAGAATTAACCCACGGAGAGTTGGGAGATCAAAGATAGAGATTTGTATAGTTGCTCCCGTGCTCACTACTAAACTACCAAGGGGGTAGATAGTGATAAGTTCGGGGTCGTCTACAGAAATGCTAGTAATTTAATACTCCCTCTGTCCCAGAGAAATTGGCACAATTTTTATTTTCACCCGTCCCACAGAAATTGGCACAATTCAATTCTTACCTAAAGTGGCAATAAATGAACTTATACATTTACTATGTTATCCCTCAAAAAGTTGATTAAATCTACTAGTCAACTCTTCCATTATCAAAATACTCTTCTTTTATTTCACATCAACACTTACACCTCATCTTGTATAAAATACCGATCCAAAAGTAATTGTGTCAATTTCTCTGGGACGGAGGGCGTAGTTCACTACGCAAATCCGCAATCGGGTCATCAATCCGATCACATGTCAGGAATAGTCAATGTTGCAAACAACGTTTTTTTTCGGGGGAGATGTGTGTTCTGCAAACTACTATGCATGCAAGAGTAGGGGAATAAACTAGATTAATCTAACACTTAGCAATATTTGTGTTACATGATTGGTAAGATACTTTGATCCTAGATTTTATAAAGACGAATAAACATATCCTAATACTTATGTCACATAGTGTGGTCGATAGTTAACACTTCCCCCTGTTTGTCACACAAAGGTGCTCTTGTACTCTTTCATTGACACCATCTCTGTAATAAGGGAAGTACATCAACGACCCCCCGTTATGCATTCCTCTTCCCCGTAGAGAATTTACATTCCGGGCACTTTCACTAACTCCACTATGATTCTCTGGGCCTACAGAGGCAAAAGGATTGGCATCTTATGATAGCTCTATAGTTGCAATGACAAAGGTCGAATTACACCAACCGTGGTTGATACTAACCATCCCGTCCTCACATATCGGGCTCTCATTGTCCAGTTCATTCTAGCGTACAGTCATCAGAGCGGTGCTCACGACCCCACATGAATACACCCACACGGTCACGGACTCTTACTCTCCCTATTACCCAACTTTCTTAGTTTATTTCTTCTCTTTGTGCAAACATTTTTCAAAAATTTAGCATATTAGGGAACTTGTTCAATGACATCAAGAATAGGAATGCTAACCTCGACATTCTCAAAGACTTTGCGAATTTGCGAATAAGTGCCCTTGTAATTGATCATTCTTCAATTTTTCCTAAACATAATAGTACGTAAATAATAATACACGTTTAAGAAAATCATTTTCAAAAAAATAATATATTGAATAAAATTATTACTTACAATTCTTTCTGCAATCATTTTTTCTTCATCTTTGACATACACTCCGTCTTTATTTTTCCGGCCTTTGAGAAATAGATCGTGCCTCTCAATATCATCCTCGTTGATTAGTTGCACGGATCCCTTCCTCATCTTCGGTCATCCTACTCTCTATTGCAATGTACACATCTTCTTCAAAACATTGTTACGAGGTCGATTGCCGCCTTGGAATATCCCCCACGGCTCAAGCAATGAGGAATTTTATTATTCCTATCAATTAGTTGTTTTTCTTCTCTTGTGCCCTAAGTTAGGATGTTAGACTTATTTCATGGCTATGGACATGTTAATATAAACTCATTAATAATATGAAATTGTTATTACTAACATTATCCTTATTCTCCAATACCCTCCTTTTGTGGATCTCCCAACCGTAAATTTGAATGTGAGTGTAAGTTAGCCATGGGCGATCACCCCTCTTATCACTATAAAATGTAGTCCCGAGAAAAAAGTGTACTTATGTTGATGCCAACTCTTGGGCATCATAAACATAGCCTTCCTCCTCAAATCATCGATGTCCGGTGATTCGATGTCAAATGGCCTTTGTGAGGATTTTGAACTCCATAGTGTCAATCACTATGATACATTTTCAATCAAGGACAAATTTAGGGAAATAACAATCCTCTAATTCTCATTTGCATTCCATCCACAAAGTGGCCTTGTAATCTTTGGGGACTTCATGCCAACTATCGTAGCGGATGTCTACCCTGGTTCTACCCACTTCGCTACCCAACTAGACCATTTAGCTCATTGGGCCGACACACACTTGTTAGACATATTGAATAACATCGAGGTTAACTCTTTCCTAGCCATTCGACGTTCTAAGGTTCTACAATGAATTTGGGGTATTCCTACATTCTCAGATCCGTCATCCTCATCCGCATCCTCATCCATATCATCATTCGTTCTTGAAGGATTTTCATTTCGGGAATGTGAAACTTGATCACTAGTACTTTTCTTAGACGTCATTTCGTACGCTATATTCGAAAATATACCATAAAATTACTTAACTGTACTTGAAGGAGCTATATACCCCGAAACATTACTTAAAAAAATTAATAAAAAACATATTGAATACATTAACCCTAATACATTGAAATGTAGAGTACATATCACATATCCTTTAATTTAAAATTGAAATAATTAATGCTCCTATCTTTTGATTAACTAACCCTAACTTAATACACAATGAACACAAGAATAAATACTAAATCCCTAAACAAATGAAATGAACAAATATAGCCCACAAAACATGGAACTCTTAATCATCACTAACCCTTGTGGTGATACTAAATGAAACTCTAGTGTTTTTCATCACACAATGTAAACCCTAGCTAGAGTTCCACATTAAATAAAAACTAACCTTTTCCTCTAACAAATATTAGCATATATTCTCCCTTATTGCTTCATCTTCAAAGGATAAAACCCTATACCCTAGAAAAATCAAAAGATTGAGTGGAGGAATTTGAATAGAAGAGACAATGGATTAAAAACATGATTGAAACATCCCTTAGATGTAGTAAATATGAAATCTTGGAGTTGAAATGAGCTAGAATTGAGTTGAGGGTTTGGGAGGTTTTTTGGGAGATAAAAATGGTGGGAAAGAGTTGGGGTTTTCAAATGGGCATTAAATGGCCCTTTCAAAAGCTTTTGAAGCTTTTTTTTGCATCCAGACATAGTTTTCGAACTCGGAAACCTTGTTTTCTCAATTTTTGAGTTCGGAAAATTATATATCCTGTCCAGATCCATTTACGAGTTTGGAAATGTATTTAATATAATGAAAAGAACGGTCAGAATTCAAACCCCCGATATTCACAAATTCGAATTCCCCCTTCTTCCCAAACCCTTAATCCTTAGATTTCATCCCACACCCATACATCCAATCTACCAGGAATGAGCAATAAAACCAAGGGCGCTAAGTCAAAAGCGAGCGGTAAGAGCCATCGTCTTATCACGGAGATCGACCAATGTACCAAATTCTTCAATGG
>JAULKJ010000010.1:5153762-5164292 GCA_032355405.1 Rubia balearica
TCACTATCTCTTATGTTATCTCGATATCCATGTAGCACGACACATCGGTAGATCTTGTACTCTTTAGGGCCAACTCTACCTATTAAGTACCGCTGATCGTTGGAAATGTAGGGCACTGATAAGGACTTGAAAGATACAAAGATAAGCACTTGGTGAAATGCAGGAAGATTAGTGATGAAATGGGAGAAGAAAGCAGGAATTCCTGATGCCACACTGGTGTATACAAAGCCGATACCAGGCACCCGAGATAACCCAAGACCAGGACTAAGATCCGTAAGCCATTCAACTGAAACCTTATTCTCATGGTCAAATTGATACTTTTTCATGGTGCCGTAGTGCCATGAAACCATGACTGTCAAGAATATAACCGATAGAACAACTACAAACCATGCTCCCCTCGGGAAGTTTAGCAAAGCAGAGGATAGATACATAGTCTCCACTGAGCCAAACAAGAGCAAAAAACATGCAGATAAGATCATACTCCTTTTCCAGGGCAAAGAAATCACTAGTGACATTAGGCAGGTTGTCACTAGCATCCCGGAAATGACAGCTAGCCCTGTTAAAACAAATTGGAAGAACTCAGGCAAGTTCAACCCCAAACCATAAGTCCAAAATTGTCATATTAGTTTTATTGAATTTATTACATCTTATGGCAGCAGCAAAATTACTTCAAATGATATACTAAACAAACGTCAGTTTTTAAATGTCTGAGCTTTGCTAGTCCTTTTTCACTTTTAAATTAACTGCAGCAATTTATGAGTTCATTACTAATTATGAATAACTTCTTTTATTTTCCGTTGAACATTGAAAAAGTAAAATCAAATAGCTTCAGTACATAAAAGAAATCGCTCTCGATAAACATGCATACCTGTAGCTGCTCCAATTGGAACTATGTCACGGAAGCCAAGAGTAATTCCTATTGAGAGTGTCATAAAAAGCCAGTTAACATCTGGTACATAAACCTGCCCACGAATCTCATCTGATGTATGGATGACTTTCACTCTGGGGAAACATTGGAGGGTTTGGCACTGGTTTATGATCGAAAAACTTGCTGTAATGGTTGCTTGGCTTCCAACTGCTGAAGCAAATATCGAAACTACGGCAAAGATGTGATGGAAATTTCCTGAAACATCCATGCGTTGCAACAGTACAAATACATATATTTAGCTGAAAAAACTAACCATCTGCATACAATGGAAATACAGAATCAACTTACTATCAGGTACGAATTCAATGAGATGTGCAAAGTCATCTAAATTTCTAAAGTTTCGGTAAATGCTTGCTGCTTGACCGGCATAAGTCAAGATAAGGGCAGGATATACCAAGCAGATAAATGTTAACTGCATCAAGGAAAGGATCCAAAAGATTGTCACTTATTCTTAGGAATCTTATAAAGGAGGTGATAAGTATTCTGCGTACCTTTATAGATTTCATTGAGAAGTGACCTAGATTCGCAAACATAGCCTCTGATCCTGAAAATTAATTTTTGGTCATACGGATGGTTGATAATGCCATGGAAGACCTCCTTTTCTCCTATGTAAAGCTTTTACATAAAGGAAAATATTGGTCATCGAAACTAACCTGCTACACATAAAACAATACTCCCCAACAGCTTCCAACTTCGCATGTCAACCTTCTTCAAGAACCTAAGCATGTATGCCGGGGAGATTGCACAGAGGATTCTGTGATCTTGAATCACATTGTACAATCCAATCCCACTGATCAAGGTGAGCCAAATGATAATAATTGGAGCAAAAAGGCTACCGACTTTCTTTGTCCCAAATCTTTGCAAGCTAAAGAGGCAAACCAGTATTGCACATGCCATTGGCACTGGCACTGAAAAGTTATGGAAATGAATTAGAAATTTGTACAGGAAATATAAATAAACTTCAGGAATGATAAGAGCAGAAGAGCTAGAAGTCACTTGGATAGCCACAATGGAACTGATATATCATTTAACAGCAATGAGAAAACATTTGGAAGCTGAAAACTTGTCTTACTGGAAATCAGTAGCAAGTTCTGAAAATTATGTACAGGTATGATTATACTTTTGTAGTAAGAAATAATGAAAGCTTAACCAATCATAATTTGTCAAATACATTAATGATGGCTGTCGTCAATTCTGCTTTGGAAACATTTGGTATATTGACCTTGAAACTTTTTCTTTCTTACGTGCTCTTCATGGAGAGCTAAAGTACAGTGGAGTGACGATCTACGTCTGCCAGGTAGTCCTACGATAATTGAGCAAAATGGGAAAATATTTTCACCAACAGCCTCTATTCACAGTATTTTTGGTCAAGTAATCGAAGAGTTTTCCATCTTTAAAAGAGTCGATAGTACAGCTACAGAATGATTTTCTATGTAGACTTACCTACAAATGTTACAGTGAAAACTCGAGTGACTTATCAGCTTGATGAAGGCACTCCACTAATTATAGGATAATCTCAGAAAATTTTACGTTGAAAGCGTGAAAACGAAATTGCTATTTCAACTACTTTGTCAACCTCTATAATACCTCATTAGGAACAGCAATTATAAGAAGGAGTTAAAACAATCATTTACAAAATGACTTACATCTGCTAAAGATCTTATCCGCACGATCTCTTGTTCGTTGGGAAGAGGAGACTAGAAAAATGATCATAAAAGAAAAATGGTCAGTTCCACATGGACCAAATGTATCTAAAATGACATATGCCTATTTCTACAACTTACTCCGACTGGACAACTTTATCATTGTTCGTCCAAAACTTGTCGTTGCTGACAACACTGAGATGATGAACGACGATATTGTAAATGTAGTTGAGTAACAAACGGAGGAATACATATCTAACCGAAATGAGACAGTTCTAACATACCAGAAACAGATGGGGTGAGAACTCCATCAGCAATGATCATGCAACAGCCCAACAAAGCAAGGAAGTAGAGCAGATAATGGCAGCTCTTATGGCTTTCCATAAATCGTTTAGCCCTTGTTCGCACCTTAATCCTGGCACTTCCTCTGTCATGGTCGATAACTTCACCGGCCCTACTATCATTCGGAAGCAGTCCAACTTTGGCGTACCTGCATACTAACGAGTATAAAGGAATTGTACCACCTGCAAACATCACAAGAAGTTAGCAAAAACTAACACTCTCCCCTTTCCACACTTTCTAAATATAGTAAAGTTTAGATCATCCTCATCTACTCATTTCTATTCTACATTCTTTTAATCCATACTCAGCTAAATTGTGGTGACGGAAGTAAATAAGACAGTCTTAGTGAAACTGAAACAAACTGAGTAGATTCCAAAAGAAGGAAAATAAGCTCACCCTCTCCGTCGTCATCAGCTCTGAGGACTATGAAGGCATACTTGAGCAAGGGAACAATAGTCAAAGTCCAGAAGACGAACGAAAACAGTTCATATATCTCCTCCTCGGATTGGAGATCACCCGGATGAATTGATCCAAACACATACAGCGGAGCAGTGCTGAGGCGGCCAAACACAACACCAAGGCTCTGAAAGGACAGAAGCAAGGTTCGGCTCCATGTCTCATCCTCCCTAATTTCCTAGCAAACACAACAGAGCATGCAGTCGATTCAACAACAATTGCAAAAAGGACAAACTCTTCCATCGAAACCCTTGATTGGGAAACGTACCTTATATTCCCTGGAAATGGTCTCAGACCTCTCCAGAGGATCCATGGCGACAACGATTTATCGGTAGAGCTGGGGCACGAACATCAATTAGCAGAGGAGGAGTTGTTAATTGTTATAGGGAGTATCGCGGTGGAAAAGGGTTCGGAGAGAGCTGTTAGACGGAGAAATCAAGGTTGGGGTAAGAGCATGGAAACATGCAAGAAAACAGAGTTGGCGTGGGCGTGGGATAGTGGGAGAGACTGCATTTCCGTTTTGAGTGAATGCCGGCTTGCTTTTGCTATTGCATCAGATTTTTTTTTAATGTTAGGAAAAAGGTATGTTGGAGTGAAAGATCAATCATACTTTGATAAGTGTTAAAAAAATGGACTTCATTACATATTAATTTCTTTTATTTTATTTTTTTAACTTACCTGTCACTTGTAAAAATATGATTGAGCCATCACCCCAACATACTTTTTTCCTAACATAAAAAAAATTTCTCTATTGCATGCACGTGTCCTCTTTGACTAAAACTCAATACTATAATGCTATCGTATCATTACATTGGGACTTGGGAAGATTTGTTTTTATATTTTACTGCTTCGCTTTTTTGCTGCTATTTCGGTCACACATTAAGGGCTCCACATTGAACACTGAAACAGTCACCAACACCATTCACGATCGGAATTTAATTACTAATTTAAATGCATGTTTCGGTGCCGAAATAAAAGCCCACTCCTTTTCGTATCAGGTCAATTTGCATTTTTGCTATTTTGATACTGTTCACAATTAAAATTTAATCATATATTTAAATAGATGTATAAATAACAATAGTATTGTAAATAATATTGTTAAATTCGTCAAGTTATTATTTGTCGTTACTATACGTAAACAAAAATATTAGCGATCAAACATGTTTCTTGAACACAGTGATAATGATTACAGTGCAAATATAAGGTTTCATGATTTTTTAAAAAACAAAAAAAAAAACAAGTTAAGGTTTCATTTTATAATATTTGATTGATAAATGCATCATTTCAAGTCTTCTTTTTTATTCCAAACACAATTTTTGCGTCCACACAAGTGACTTGGTCGCGATATGCAATAAGGTTTCAAGATTTTTTTTAAAAAAAAAAGAGAAAAGGTTTCATTTTATAATGCGTGATTGATAAATGCATTAGTTCAAGTCTTCTTCTTTTTTATTCCAAACACAATTGTTGCATCCACACAAGTACCTTGGTCGCCGTATGCAAGAAAAAAAAAAAGCTTCGGAAAGTTAGAGGAGAAAACTTTTGGATGTTTAAATTAGTCTACCGTACGAAAACTGTATAAGAATGAATGAATGATTATTAAAGTGTAGGCATACCTTATATTTATATTTGAGCAGTGGCGGAACATAGGGGAGCCGGAGGTGTCTGGTCCCAACCAACTTCCTTTTTGTCATTAGTATTTAGTATTTTTCTTGTGTTTTATTTATTTTTGTATGGTAAAAAAAAGGCTGTGGTTCCTCCAAAATAATACTTATCCCAGAATATATGTAGAATAGTGAAGAAACGCAGTACATATTATGATTTGAAAAGAGAGCATTTTAAAATGTTAGGATTCTTTGTTTTAAATTGTAGAGCTCAACAAGAAATAGATTGTTTTTTAATCTAATTTTAGATTTAATATTTATCCAAATTTCCATTACTTATGAAAAGATCGTTTTTCAATTATTTTTATTATTTATTTTTGAAAATGAAATAATCCATCATGAATTGTTATTTTAATGGTTGAATCAATTTTTAAAACTTTGGTCCTTTATATGTAAAATTTCTGGTTCCGCCCTTGTACTTGAGTAACCCTAATAGTGTTTGAGCATGACTTAACTTCTGTATAATACCATTAATGCTGATAAATGCGGTAGACTGTAGACCATTTCTGTACAGACTTCTTTGGGCCGGCATAGGCCCAACAACTTATTTGGGCTCACTAGATTAAACCATTATCAAAAGCCCCCAAAAAACTAAAGATCTCCTCGAGATTCGGGAGTATTCGAGGTGAGTGAAAAATGCGTTATAACATGATATCTCGAGGTCATTCACCCACAGGATCGAGTATCGTTATACTATCCCGAGGTCGCTTGGCTATAGGATTGTCTTCTTCCCTCGAGGTGATGTTTGGTTTTCTCATCTATACTTTTTCAGAATTTGTAAAGACACTCATTTCAATCGGTTATGGGAGAGGGCGCATGAATGACGGTTTCTTTTGCGAAAGATATCAAAACATTCTCACGCCTTTTCAACTTTTCAGGTTTTCAAGATAATCATTACAGAGTAGTCTTTTGGGCCTTCATAAATGCTATTTCACCCTGCTTCAACTTCTTCACTCTATTTTACAGATTATTTGAAGAAAGGAGTTATCTGCATCCATAATTTTCTCTCAATTATTTTCACTATCTTTCTTCCTTCTGTCAACAAGCAAGCTTCTCCTTATTCTTCACTCATACTTTCTTTGGTTTCCACCATTATAGCTATTAGTTCTTCTGCTTCGGGTAAGGATTCTAATGATAGGGGTTATTCATTGAGCTTTGGTTGGAGGAAAGAGAGGAGTCCAATCCCGTTTTAGAAGATGTAGGAAATTTTGATGGGATTCCGACGTAGAAGCCAACGAGATCGGCCATATGGCCTATAATCCTGATGGATTTTTAATCACTGATATTCCTTCCGGAGAAATTCCCCCTGTTTGGGAAGCTGGTAAAGGAAAACGTCCTTTGAGGATTTCACCCATAACCGAGAGTGTAAAGCTCTAGACTCCTGTGAATGAAGCTGAAGCTTCAATGAGGGTACCTTCAAGGAAGAAAAAGGAAGTTCAAAAGGGATATCCTCAAGGTAATTTTATCCTTGTGGATGAGGAACACGAGGCTTCCTCGAGCAAGAGAGATGAGACCCTCACAGGAAAAGAGGACGAGCCCACTGTCAATAAGAACTGGCTCGTCAATGATGAGACTACATCTTCGAAGGCTCAAGACCTTGAAGATATTTGTGAAGACATAGACCCAGTCTCAAAGCTCTTATCTGCTATCCTTTCTGGCCAAATCATCTCTCCTGATGTCGACTTGCTTCCTTTGGGGGCAGGAGAGTCTCCCATAAATCCACCGGGGAGGTCTGCTATCTATCTTAAGCACTTTATATTTGGGATCTGTTTCCTCTTTCCCTCTCTATTCTCAAAACTGCTCAAGGAGTTTGTAGTTAGCCCACTCAGGGTCATCCCAACGTGATAATAATTAAGATGATGTTTATGACGAGATGCGAAGAGCTTGGGATTATGCCTAAACATAGGTTGCTAAGTTCGTTGTACAGTGTAATACACAATGGGAACAAATGGGATGCTATTATTACCTTTGCTAGTAGATGGGTGAAGCAGAAAGCCTTTACCATCCCTTCAAATTCATCAGGATTGAAAGATAGAGGGTTTACCTTCGACTGTAGCCGGAGGTATAAAGTACCCAAGTGGAATTAGGGCGTGGTGGTCGAATCCTCAAAGAAAAAGAAATATGTTTGCCATAGGGATCTTGAGGATCGGAAAAACCGCTTTCTACCCATGCCCATTGATTACAAAGTTTTTCATAACAAACCTTTGATCGGTAGCTTTATTTGGTCACCGAAAGTCTACAATAAGTAAGTCTACCAGAAGCTTGAGCGTAAAAAGTTACAGCACCTAGCTATCAAAGGTAATTTCAAGGGAAATGGAAAATAGAAAAAGCTATCGAGGAGGATGACCCCTCGCAACCGAATTCTAAGAAGCTCTTTGGAAAGACCCTTCTCCAGATTAACTCCCAAAAATTTGACCCCTCGAAATCCTTGAAGGTTTATTAGCAATAGAATTTGTTACTTTGTGTCTCTCTTTTCTGTTCCTAGTCCCTTACTGTTGTGCTTTTCAGTGGGCCTAGGAGATACCTTAAAGAACTCGAAGAAAGGTGGTCGACGCAACAAAAGCAATCTTTCCCCCGTTGTGCAAAATATCCTCGTGAGGGGTAAGGATGTGCGAATGACCAATGAAAGGATCAAATGAAAGAACTGGAAAAACTTTCCCTAAACGAGCTATCAAAGAAGGGGAAAGATAGAAGTCTCATTTTCCTCCCATTCCCCAATCGACTTATACTTCTTCGAGCACCTTGTGTGTTCCTGACTTGGAGAAGACAGTTTTCGGAGACTTAGTCTAGGATCCTGAGGTTTGTTTATATCCTCGCACTTTTGTCTTCTCTCTCTCTCTCTCTTTTGTCGTGTTGTAATTATTTTTTTATCAATTGTCCCAACACTTCTAATCAGCTCGCTTATCCCCATCCTCCTTTTTGGTTGTGTTGGGTGTCAAACAAGGAGAATTGCATAAGAAGATCTAACAAAAAAACTCTGAGCTAACTCGTTTGAGGAAAGAGCTCAAAGAGGCTTAGGAGAAGAATGCTGAGTCAAACATAATTTATAAAACAGAAAATAAAATTTATTTAAAAAAACCAGATTCTACTAATTAGCCGATAAACACATAAGCCAAGCACAATCCTTCCAATACATGTGTCCTGGATTATCAGAATGCATTGCAGATTCAAAGCCCCATAAAATTTCTTAATCATCGAAACCAATAACACAAACACGATGAATGACAACATAAAACAACACACAAATCCCAAATATTAAAAGAGGTAAGATTCAAGAAAAAATGTAACACACAACGGACAAATAACGCACATCCTCGAAAAATATTGTGAACAGAGGGATTAGATGGAGTAGGCAGGTACAAATAATAAGGCCAGTAGTGGAAGTTATAAAACGTTAAACCCACAGATAATTGTGGTTATGTGTATTGATATATAGTGAGTACACACAGTTGATCAACGCAAAAAAATGAAGAAAATGCCAAAGAGAATAAATCCAAACACGAAAGAAAAACCAAATCGCACAAACCACACATTAACCTTGTGATTTTCAATGGGCGATTGATCTAATTTGCGTGCATGGAAATAAAACAGCAATAGCAGCAGAGGACAGAAACTGGCGTCGCAGATCAGGATTAGCGGCGCGTTAAATGGATGCGAGTGGCGCATTAAGTTAGAGGAGCGCCGCATGGGATATTGGTGAACGGCGCATGGAGCAATAGTTCGTCCAGGGTAGAAAAGGGTAGCGATCGGCAGCAAGAAGTGACGGTGTTTGGCGGAAAAGATGATGGTAGGCAGGGCCATTCGTCGAAAAAATAGGAAGAATTTTGGGAATAATTTTAGGAAAAAGCCAAAGAATACATAGAGAGACCTAATTGATACCATGATAGAAAGTAAAGTCCACAAATAATTGTGACTATGTGTATTGATATATAGTGAGTACATAGGATATAAACAAATATGGAATTTGAAATATACAAAACCAATCAGAAAGGGTATTCATTTCTAATCTTGATTCTAAATAAATTATATCTCTATTAGGAAGAAATGTGACCGGCGTGGTAAAGAAATGGGAGTGGGACAATGGAGATTGATATATTGCGATCACGCTCGTTAGGAAAGAAAGTAGTCAAAAATCATAGCGATATAAGGATGATTAAAAGGAATAGTAAATAAATAATTACGTTAAGTAAATCATGCATGGCAGTTATTGACATGATTCCTGATAACCCACTCTGTCAGGATCATCTGTATAGATATTTTTCTATACTATATATAATCAATCATAATTTATTAAAATATATAACTTCTAAAAACTATATTTAAACCATCAATATCCCATTGTACTATATTTATAGAATGGTTCTCCTGACAAGTGGCCTGTCCATTTTTTTATCAAAAATAATTTCTATTAAAGCCAGCAACTTTGAAACGTTACAAACTAACTTCCAAATTTCCTACCCTATAACACAGTTGCTCAGATCAAATTACACAATCCAAACAACTAAAAAAATTCCCTTTAAATAGCCAAGTAAAAAATTCCTAGCAACAGTGAACCATACTGCTAACTCCAGGTCCACCCTCCTGATCAATCCCTGCATCATTCACAAATCCAAAAGCCAAGCCTTCTAGCAGCAGTGAACCAAATTGCCAACTCAGGTCTTCACCCTCCTAATCAAAAACCCCTGCATCAGTCACAAATCCGGCCAACAATCATTCCTGATCAGTTGTGCCAACTGCTTTGGTTGCAATTTCCTCCCTTGAAAAATTCTCCTGTTTTTTCTAGCCACAAATTGTACCAACCAGTGAAATAAACACTCAATTTACTTATGGTTTTCCTCCATCTAAAATGCCACATAAATCTCTTTAAGTCCCTCACATTACCAATACACTTTAGGTTCAATTATGAGCACAGGTCCAAACTGAACCTACGTTCAAAGAATAAGAGATTAATTGACTCAAGTTGGCTATCACACAAGCAGCAGACAACAAATTGGACTTGAATACCAAAGGCACCAAGTTTATCAGCAATTTTTAGTTTCCTTCCCAATAACATCCACATGAATAACGAAACCTTAGGCTGAAATGAACTGTTCCATAACAGCTCTCAAATTTTAAACTCATTCTGCTCCCCTTCAGTACATCATAAGCCCTAGAGCAACTGAAGTATCCCTTTGATTCTATACATTTATCCAAAATTTTAAAATATGCATTCAGCCTGACTAGATTCTTCTAACTCCAAATAGATCTCATAGCATTAGTTTAGAACCTTTCAAGTAATACCTACTGATCTATTTTACCGATAGAGATTCCTTCTTGCTGCCAGTGGCGGAACCAGGGGTGGCGAGGGGGTGCTGGCGCCACCCCTGCGTTCCGACAGCAAAAATTTAGTACTAAGGGCCGCCGGAAGCGTCGGATTCCGCCACCCCTTCGTTTCCCGACGAACCCTGCATCTCGGCCGGTGAAAGACTGACGGAGAAGACGATGCGTTCGTCTCTTTTTT
>JAULKJ010000010.1:5164392-5180755 GCA_032355405.1 Rubia balearica
GTGGCCCGGAATTTAGGTCATGGCGCCACCGGAATCCATGGCTTCCCGCACCCCCCACCCCTGATAAAATTGCAGAGGTTGGTTTTCATTTGCTGAAGAAGACGCTGGTCTTCATTTTTTTTGGCCTAACTAAACAAAACGATGTCGTTTTGTCCTTAGTAAAACGACGTCAATTTAGTAGTCTGATGGCAAAAAAATTAAGGGCATTTGGGCTGAACCAAATCGGCCCAACACAAATAAAAATACTAATGCATTAATCTTCCACAACCTCTCTTCTAGGCTTCAGTACTTCTAGCCACTGCACTGTATCCGGCTTCAGTTTCGCGCCTTCCGCCACTAATATGCCGCGCCTCCGTCATCTGCCGCGTCGTCGCCACGTCTCTGCCGCCCTCAGCGGCTCAGCGATAGCTAGCGTCCACCGGTCAAAATTTTACTCTTTTTTCAGCCCTCCCCTTGCATAAGGTTCTGGTTCCGCCACTGATTGGGCTGAAGATATAAGTGGGTACATTTTTTTTCCACGATTGTGGTTTTTCTAATATGACTACTCGGGGGGTTGATCATTTTTCTTAGCCCCCTCTCTAAGAGCATGTGCAGTGGTGATTTCTTAATTTTAAAAAACCATTCTAGAAATCGAAAACACCCACAGTGATAGTTTCTAGACCAATTTTTAGTTTAAAAAACAAGTCCCTAGTTTTCACACAAGGAACCGGTTAAGAAACTGGGGAATCATTGCAATTTGCAGCCCATGTGCGCAAGGCTGGGGCCGCTGCCTTTTTTGACCAATTATGGACACGTGGCACCCTCGGGGTGGGCCATGTGTCCCAACTTTTATTTTATTTTTATTTTTTTAAAAAAAAAACTGATTTAAAAAATCTGGAAAACTTGTAAAAAATCTGGAAAAACTGTAAAAAAAATCTGAAATTTTTTCCCCACAAAATATTAAATAATTTATGAAAAAAATGAAATGAAAATTTTAAAATGAAAATATATTATTAAATTTCACATTAAACTTATTTACAGTGGACATATTTAATTAAATTAAATCTTAATGGTAAAATTACTGAATAAGATAGATAAAATCAAGTGGGGTCTATGAATAATATAAAGTGGTTTCTTACCATTGTGAAGCAGAAAAAGAGCAGTTTCTTAAGTGATTTCGTAAAGTTAGGTGGATGAGAGAATGAGAAAAATAATATATTTAAATGGTAAGAAATCGGTAGCGGTTTCTACCATTAAACATGGTCTAAGATTCTTCAGCAAATTATTTACGTCATTGTACACGAGTCTTACGTAGGGTGCCGATCATGTTGTGCTCTCTTCATGCGATCGGCCAGCTCTTAAAGAAATCGGGGTAGGTAGTTGATTAAATCCCAAGATCATTCTCTGAACCACAGACCATGGGTGTAGAGACTTTTCTGATTGGCCAACAAAGAAGCATCGGGATCCTGAACAATGCATTCGATATATGTACTCTGGTTCTTAAGGGGATATTATTCTGAGTCTGAAAAGCTATATTGCACCAAATCGGGAACGGTACCTAAACAAGTACGAGAATGGGGACGAGAAATGGAAAAATTAAAAAATTATGTATACGGGTATGGTAAAGGGACAGATAAAATATAATAATAATATAACATTCAAAATTTAATATCAAATAAAACAACTATTCAAACTCAATTTCATAAGTTGTAAGAAAATAAACCAAATAAAGCAATGTGTCAATAAAAGAAGAGTTTGGATGACAGAAACAGTGGTTCAGTTAGGGCTGAGGTTTTGGGTGGCGGAGTGAGAGTGAGAAAGGGAGTAGCTGAGGAAGGAGAAAAAAAACAAAATGAAAAAGTTAAAGAAATATTTTTTTTTGGCCTTTAAGACTTTAGAAGACAGAACTGGATGAACCCAAATGGACTTAATAGATTTTTATTTATTTATTTTAAGTTACATCTAGGACCCTAATCTTTAACTTATGAAAAGATAGATGGACCCTTTATTTAAACAAGAACATTTTATAGTATTGAATTTTGTTTTAATTGGTTTTTATGATTTTTTACTTTAATTTTAAATGAAATAAATAAAATGATTCTAGAATGTTCGTAATGAAAAAGGCAAATTAAAATTTGAGTTAAGTGCTAAAATGACCATGACTTTAAACTGAAAGTACCAATATAACCCTACAATCCCAGAAAGTGTCAAAATTACTTTTGACTCAACTGACTTTTTAATCAACTTTTGTTTGGCCAGATTCTAATGAAAAGACGATTTTGCCCATGCCTTAAAAAATGAAAAAGAGTAAAACCTTCAACACCTGCCCTTATCTCCCTCCGCCGCCGCTCACTTATTTCTCTTTCATGTTTCTTCTTCTATCTGCGCCGCCGTTTCTCCTCCCATCTTCCGACGCTGCTTCTCTCCAGATCCGGCTTTTTATTTCAACTTGGTTACCCCGCTTCTTCTTTCCACTTGGTTAGGCTCATTTCTTTCCGCTCCAGATCTGGATTCTCCCGACTGGAGCGGCGGAAGGCGGGAAGCTAAAGCGGGGTGGAGAAGCTAGGGTGCAGGAATCCAGATCTTTGATTTCTAGTCATTGCCATATATATATACACACCACGCGAGAACTCGATTGTTTTCAGTTCAGGGGTACGTAGGGATTGCACGCTGAATTCCCAAATCAGAGCTCCAATTACACATTCTCAACGGTACCGTTCCTTTCTGAATGCATTTTAGCTCAAAGATTTCGTTTTGATGTGTTCTACAAGGGCGATCGATCTGTTCGGCTCAACGATGAAACCTAGATTTTATTTCTTTCTGATTCATCTTTTATATTTTATGATTTTGATCTATCGTTATTGTATCGGACCTGTTTGATTGTAAGATTTATCATTCGTTCATTTGCTTTTGAAATTGGGGAGCACAAACATAATTGAATCCAAACGACCTACTTTAGCAGATGAATCTTTGATTTTTGGCTGTGTGACTTTGGTGTCAATTATGTGAACGCTGATTCTGAGAGGGCTGTGTGATTCTGACAGGGGCACCGGCGGAGCACACGATGGTGGCATTAAATTATGTGGAGAAGAAAGATAGGGTATGGAGGTGAAGAAGAAAGATAGGTAATTTAGAAGATAGGTTTGTCAATTGGGGTATTTTTGTCTTTTCAATTACTGGTCATGCCTAAATTCATTTAGTCAATGGTGGAATTAGAAAGTTTGGTCCTATCGACATAAATTTTTCCAAGTTTAAGGTTAGATTGACAATAATTAGTTAGGATTAAATTAGCACTTTCTGAAATTACTTTCAACCTAAAATCAGCTTTATAAATGTATTTAATCCTTAAAGTATTCTTACCTTTTTAAAGGATGTGATTATTGAAAACAGGATTGTGTATAACCGTTAACCATAGGATTCAACTTCCTCTTCACCTACACAAGTTCCTAGCATTTAATGAATTGGATGTTCTGATTAAAAAAAGAATTGGATGTACAGGAAAGACCTCATTGCTACCTTTAAAATAAATATATAAAAAAGGCTACAATTCCTAGCCTAACACTGCTGCTATATTTGAAATTTTTATGGCACAATACAACGAATTTACAATTTAGCAGAATTAACTAAATTCAAAGATTTATTGGGAATATGGTATCAAAAACAACTCTTGCAAAGACATGACGAACTTCTGGTAGGCTGCCCAAAGCTAATTGCTCACCCTGGATCTTGGTTCCCATTTTCGGAATGAATCCCGTTTCTCTGCCCCCTTTAACACATTCAAATATCTTGCAAACCCTTACAAACAGGGCTAGGGGGATAAATACCTGCAAATAATACAGCATAAACATCAGTCATCACGGATCCGAATAAACGGTTGAGATTGCCAGCTTAAACGAATATCGAATATTAAAAGCAACTGAAATGCATAAAAAAATAGCTGAGCCATAAATCGATCTTTCAACATTTTACCATGTCTGAATATGGTGCCTTAGGGTATTCAGCCATTGCCTTTGAAACGATATACTCATCAGTCATACCAGCAATCGCTTTCTGAACTGAAGCTGCTAAAAGCTTAGCCTCAGTTACTAGATACTTGGTGTTTAGACTTTGATTTTCTGATAACTCGATAAAACTGGTATCATGCTCCCTCGATATCTTCTTTGCAATATTTGATGCCTCCAACAAATCACCTCCATTGTGAACAGCAAGGCAAAATGCAGCAACCACTAACGGATTGCTTGGTTGATCAAAAATTGCTTTATGAAATGCTAGTAATGCAACCCTGGAACCAAATATATAATATACAAGTATAAATCAAAGCATTTCATAGAAGTGCATGGTGATACAAATCAAAAGAGTACGAAAAGTAGAGGTCTGCAAACGGGGGAGGTAAAAATTTCATTCAAGAACATAATACATTAAAAAAATGAGCCCTCAATTCTTCATAGACATAACTGCAGTATCAACACAAAGCTCTCTTATAGCCCCAATTCGCTCCTTTATCTTTCTGTGATAGAAATATAGTCCCTGAATAATTGCATATTCATTAACTACTAAGTTTTTTGGTTGCTTTCATGAGAGCGAGCCATAATCACAAAGAAATCATCTTTGAAATCACTAGAACAGAACAAATATACAAAATTTAAAATTATCGGCAACTTTCATATATCATGGTACTGTAGCAAATAACATGTTAGATCCAGGCCAGCATTGTGTACATGAATTATCAGAACTTGAAAGAATCTAAACATATGCAGCCTCAGAAGATAAGCCATCCTGATACACAATAAGAATCTTACCATAAACTACTATGGCAAGGCCTGTCAGCTGCCAAATATTTATCCAGGTTGGAAAACAAAGACTGCAAAAGAATTTTAAAAAAATCAAATAACAATTTTCATATTGTCCCAAAAACAAAAGAAAGGAAGGCACATACTGTCGCACAATGTGTAACAGTGTGCAGAAGAAGAAAGCTGAGGACAGTTAAGCAGACAACTATTATGAAACTTGGCTTCAGCATGAACTCAGAAATCAGAAGAAAAAAAAAGTGAAATGGTCCGTAGTGAAAAAACATTTTCAACATGGTTTAATGAAACAAGGCAAAGTGACAGCACACTGAAGCAATAAAGTACAACAATCATTCTTCAATAAAACTTTTCGGCCATTTTCTAACCTTTGATCTCTGCAGAATAGGCCAAATTAACGTCCACAAGATTACTTAGCACATGAAAAAATATTTTATAAAGCAAAGAGAAAGGATCGTATTCACGGTAACAAAATTAAAGAAGTAAAGTCGCCAGTAAAATGTACAACAGCAGATCTGATCATTAGTAAAAAGGAACAAGTACCAAAAGCATGTTAGACCTCTTGTCATTTCTTCGAAAACCACACCGGACAAAATAGGCTGCCTGCATGCTGAAGGAACTTTAGAGATACAATTTTGTAAAGAAAAAATATTTGGTTATTTATTCAAACTTTACACACCTGTATTGGTAAAAGAATTTCTAGGAGGCCAAATCTCCATAGCATCCTAAGTGAGGCTTCTGCAGAGCCATACGCTAACATGTAGTTCATCTCCATGAGCAGCCTTCCCTGGTAGGATGGGAAGAAAACCGATTAAATAAACTTGGCCTCAAGAGCCAGAATACAAAACCAAACATGATACCAAAAGAAACAATCAAAATACCCTATCCAGCCTAAATACGGAAGAACCCAGCTGTTTAACAGAGAGAGCCGTCTCTCTAGAAAATTTGAACTGTAAACGAGCAGCAACTCTTATGGCACGTAGAATGCGAGCTGGAAAGGCAAGAAAAAGTTATACCACATAAATGGCAATAAAGGGATAAATAAAGCAGATATGACAGTTTTGACGGGATACACAAAAAAAGAGTAAGAGAACAAACAAGAAGAAAGTTCCATCCTTATGTTTCGATTAACTGGAAGCACATAAGTGGCCTTTGAAATTACTCTTAAACTCCATCAGACGGAGCCCCTTGAATAATATTTATAATACCAGTTCCAAGAAAAGAAATTACCACAATCCTCGGTTAATGAATTATGGGCTGGAGTGATGGTTCGCACCTATAACAAAAATTATAACTTAAAAAACTATGTAAGGGAAAGAAGCAATGACGAAAATTGAACTCGGTAGAAATACATGCACACTTTAGCTTTCCGAATATCTTCCATCGCTCCAATGTAATCATAAATTAATTTTGCAAAAGGGTCAAACATCAATCTGCGAAATAGAAAGGTGGAAGCAAGAAAAGAGGGTGTAAGGACCAGATATGAGTCATGACAACTTAAAATCAACTTTAAAGAGGACCATCCATATGGCCAAAGTAAAGACCAGAGACAGTAGATTCTTTTTCTTTTTTTTATCTACAAATTATTTCTCAAATTAGAGATGAAAAGGTTGGATGTGCAACCCGTTTATTGTGAAGTCTCTTTTCAAGCAGTTTCTCCAGCGCATATAGTCCTCCTCATCACAGCCAACTGGCTTTTCATAGAGGCTCAAGTTCCTTCCCTGACCTCTACTGCATGTGTTGAAACTAGAAACCTGTTTATTAAAGAAAATCCCATTAATGAAATGAAATGAACATAATTTTAAATTTAGCTTCTGAGTATCAAAATCAGCAGCTGAATTAATGAGTCAAACCTCTATAATGCTCTCATCAATGTGGACATGGCAGATAGGAAATCGCTTTCCAACTATTTCACATTTTGAAAATGTTCTTCTCACCTGCATTGTGGCAAAACCATGACAGTCCAACCAGGGGTTCACCTAAGTACTTGATTACATGATAATCAAAATATAAGGTAGCCAACTGAAACACTATTTAGAAACTCATTCTTCATTAGCTGTAGAAATTCATTATGCCACCACCCCCACTACCCACTCGAGATCTATAGTTATCAAAGCTACCACCTCCACCACCCGTTATCAATCAGAAATCAATAACCACTAAACCACCACCAAAACTACTAAAATCATTGTCAAGAGATATAAATAAAACAGAAAACTCAAAAAAAATGAATAAATTCTAAATGAAACACCGTAACATCAATCAACTAAAATTCAAACAAATGCCAAAGCTCACACAATCACTGGGTTGGGGAGGAAAGACCTTATACACCCGCGCAAACATTTTTCCAGTTTTTTTTCCTGAGACGTTACTTCCAGAAAAATATTTATCTCCAGTCTCCACACCCATGGCTATCTCAATTGCTTCTACCATTTCCTCATTCCCCATTTACTCAACCGACATGACGTGCGTATT
Organism: Rubia balearica; assembly: GCA_032355405.1. Lineage (NCBI taxonomy): Eukaryota > Viridiplantae > Streptophyta > Magnoliopsida > Gentianales > Rubiaceae > Rubia > Rubia balearica. The sequence goes on from JAULKJ010000010.1 coordinate 5,171,652, forward strand.
TCTTGTCCAGTCAGAAATAGGGCTTTTATACAAAATTGGGGACTGAGCACGTCCAGAAGTGGTGCACTGTATCACTCTGGGTGGTGAGGGGTAAGAGTGGGAGACAAGTGGCTGTAAAGAAGGGCAGTGAATGAAGTAAATAAGAAGGTGCTAAAGTTAGAATTTAAAACTTGGATTAAAACTTGATTTCTAGCTTGGTTTTCAAGTCCAGAATAAAAGGGAGGTCATGCCTCACAAGAGAATGCAAGATGGGCAGCACACTGGCTACAAGAAAACTATCGTGGAACTGGAGAGCAGCTGGCCTAGACTTTAGTTAGATAGATCTCTTCAAAACATTCATTTACTATCATATTTTTAAATTTACAGATTTATTATGTAGAGAGACAACTGTTAGGGTGGACTAATATGCTCTTCAGAGTCTTTAAATTTACAAAGAGGGTCTTCGGTCTTTTAGCACAACCCAGAGGTGCAGAGAGGTGGCTGAAGGCACACGCCACTGAAAATCGCCTTAGCTAAGATGGCTTAGGCAATTCCCTTTGCACCAAGCTGCCACCATGCCAATGAGCAATGGCCCTGGGGCAAGCAACTTAAAAGTTAGAACCCAGTTTGGAATATTATCTGGGCCAACTACATTACCTTCTCTTTATCTATTTCAACAGTTAAATATTTTTATAAAAAAAAAAACTAATATGGCACGTTGTGATCTTAGTCTTCTGATGTAATTTCATCACTAGTTTGTTTATTAAATGACGGTATTTTTCCCGTCAATTTTTGTTATTTTCTTGTCACAAACAAAAACATTTTCAGTTTTATCATTTGTGCATGTATGTGAAAAAAATTATCTCTTTACTCTCATTTTAGGTATTTCATACTCCCTACATCCCAAAATCTTCAACGTGGGAATAGAATAACAAGAAAGAAGAGTTTGTGAGTGGGGTACTATACAGGAGGACAAGGAAATTGAAGTTTAGAAGAATAATATTATTGAAAAAAGTGGTGTGTACCCATGCCAAAACTGAAATTAAAGCTACGTGTGAAGAAAACTCTGGGACGGATGGTGTATGTATGTACACACATTCCTTTTTCCTTGGTATTTGATTTTTATATAGAATTCTTTATGACCATTTTTTTGCCTTGTCTATAACAGTTATTAATTCCTATACATCAACTTCGAAGAAAAAAAATCTAAAAATTAAGAGCCATAATCCCGTGTTACCAAGAGCTTTGAGATAATGCTGGAGCTTTTAAACCTACACTATTTAAACAACGCAAAACTACGGGGATAAAAAGTCCAGACAAACCTCTTGAAGTTCTGCTGAAGTAATAATATCAAAATCCTTTGGTGGTCTTTTCAAGATAAGATCCCTTACACAACCTCCCACGAGATAAACTTCAAAACCTACATCAAAATGTCGGGGCAGGTGAAGAATTTCCTTGATCAAAACTAGAACAAGCCTTCCACTACAAGGATGCTTGAGAATCAGCAAGCCACTATGAAGATGAATGATTTGGCTTGATTAAGAAAAAACAAACTAGAATGAAACCACATGAATCATACCATAGAATTCAGGGTACTGAACATCAACGTGACCAGTACTAAGTTACAAAAAACAATACAAAGAGAAACAATGAAATGTAAACCATCAGAAATCAGCTTTCAACATTGCTGCATAAATCTATGTGAAAGTTACAGTCCTTGGTATGGATTGATAAACATTGCTTACTACAAAATTACACTATCTCCTACGGCCTAATGCTCAAATTAACTTATTCAACTTAAAGGTATTAAAAACCAGGGAGTGCATATGCTAGAAATGGGTAAAACCTTTTCTTTTGAGACGATTAAGAACAACTTTTGCAGTCCTCGGAATCATGGAATTAGTGATCCCAAGCTCGGAAGAATTCAACTTTTTCCACCGGAAAGATTTTCCGCCATCGCCACCAACGCTTTCTCGCACTTTCATCACGAAAATAAAAGCAAAGAATTCGAATTCATTCAGTGGACACTAATCTTTCATACTTGGAAAACAAAAGGATTGAGCATAAAAGCCACTAACTTTTTGCCTTCTCTGCCTCATCAATTGCTTCCACTGCAACAGCATAGCTCAGACGAACCTATACAAACCAAAAGACCCAATTAACTTAGAAGTCGAAATTGAACGGAGAGCCAAGGTTTGAATTCACAAATGAAAAACCAAACCGTACCCGGTGAAGGCAAAAACGGAGAGGAAAGCGAATGGAGAATTGATGGGGGCGACAAGAGTGTCCAAAGGATGTGCAAATCGCCATCGAAAACAAATTTTCAATCCTTTTGATTCAGGATGACATTTCGCGGACGAATCAGGGGTCTTAGCGGGGTTTTAGATGCTGGAATGTTGGATTAAAAAGGTTTTAGGATAAAATGATTAGAAAAATACGGATGATATCAATATCCGTGTTACACTGTCCAGGTCCCTTTTGATTTACTAATCCTCATGACCATCTTTCCATTTTTACTGCTACCTTTGTTTCGTTCGATTGACACCATAGCATTAGATGTTTGAATTTAGGAGAATGAAATGTGTGGATGAAATTGAATTTAAAAAGGAAAAATAGAATGAGTGGGTAAAATTGGAGGAATCTTTCCACAAAAGGAGAGTATGTCAAATTCATAAAAAAAAATAAAAAAAATAAAAGTGTGACACATCCAATAAAACGGAGAGAGTACTTTCTTTCCTCACGCAGGATCCCATTATATTAATCTCCAGCATCCTATTCCCGTTTCTCCAATATAAATTACACTTCAGAAAAATATATAATTTTTGAATTTTTGAATTCTTGATTCATATTATCACAATTACATTGAATGTCATAAACCTAATTGCTGCTTGTGGGCAAACAATCCAATTTCTCTTCTTTTATATTTTATTTTATTTTTATAAGAGGTGAAAGAGGTTAATTGTTAACCATGATAATATTTTGTGTTCTTAACTCATATTATAGAAATGAAATTCATTTTAATAAAAATATTTGTATAAAAATCTTGTTAAAATTATATAAAGCCATTAATTTTTATTTAAAGGATTTTACATGTAGGTCATGGAATTCATAAACGTTTTGTATAACAAAAATTTTACGTGTTTAATATAATTCAGCAACTTACGAGCAAGTCATGTGTTGAAATTGTTCATTATTTTATAAAAATTGTGAGAGGGATTAGATAGAGTAGGTAGGTATAAATAATTAGTTTTAGGCAGTCGAGGAATGTGATTGATGGTGGTGGAGAAACGGGGGAGTGGGACGATGGATATAATGCGATCGAGAGTAAGGAAAGAAAGTTGTAAAAATGGGAAGATGGTTAAAAAGAATAGTAAATCAATTAATTACGTTAGGTAAATGTTTAGCAGATTGGATGCTAGATATCGCTTCTGTCCGGATCATCTGTATAGATTTGTTTTTGTAAAATGATATCCTCTGTGTGCCGCTACAAGCATAAAGTTTAAAAAAGAGTTACGGATTAGGGTGAATAGGGAAAAACACATCTATTTTACCCCTGATGTGGGGAATTCTTCATAACAATCAGGATCAGCCTAATGTGCCATGACATCTCTTTGACACCATGGATAAGGTCTCGGAAAGTCTCCGGGATCTTCTTCCGATACTTAAATCAGTAAATGAATTATGTATATGTAATTTCTGAGAAAGATGTGTTACATGTTCTTCTGCATGTATCAGCTATTTATTCTTGATGTGTTCTGAAATCCTTGCAGATCGTGGATCATATTTTTAGATCATGGCTTTAGTGATGAGGTTATGGGTAAGGACCTTTATTAAATTTAGAGGTATCTTGGACTTCTATCTTAAAATCAATTGGCACTAAGTGGAGGTGACCCAAGACCTTATATGTTAATCATTTAGTATTTAAGAAACTCATGTGGAATATATCTTTCAACACGCCCTCTCACGTGTCAACGTGGAAACACTCCACGACCCATATCTGGCCAAATTAAAGGGGATCCACACATCGGCCCAATAACCCAACCGGGCTCTAATAACATGTCAAACATGAACGTGAATTTTTAGTAATGATACAAGGGTGCTATATATAGGCACCATATACAAAATCACAAATGGAAAAGGATTCTATCTAGGGTACAAGATATACATAAAATATAATAAATTATCTCCCTAACACTCCACCTCAAGTTGGAGCATGTAGATCACGAATGCCCAACTTGCCAAGAAGAGTCTGAAATGTCTGTCGTCCAAAAGCCTTAGTAAACAAATCCGCAGATTGAATAGATGTAAGATTATGATGAGTAACAATTTCACCGGACTGGACCAAATCACGAGAAAAATGATAGTCAATCTCAATGTGTTGCATATGTTCATGAAACACGGGATTGACTGCAATATGAAGGGTTTCCTAACTGTCACAGTATAAACGCATAGGGGAAGAGTGACCTACTCCCAAATCTCAGAGAAGGGACTTAAGCCAAATTAACTCACAACAAACAACAATCGTGGCACGATACTCAACTTCAGTGGAAGACCGAGAAACAGTCGGTTTTTTCTTTGTCTTCCAAGAAATAGGGGATTCACCAAGTATAACGAAATATCTAGTCAAAGAACGACGCGTAATTGGGCAAGCTGCCCAATCAAAGTCACAGAAAGCAGTGAGCTGAAAAGAACTCTTAGATGAAAGAAATAAACCTTGACCTGGATGGCTCTTTAAAAATGAAGCACGCGCAAACCAGCCTGCCAGTGCGCCACTCGTGGTTTCTCCATGAACTGCGCCAGAGTGTGTATAGAATAACTAAGCTCCGAGCGCATGATTGTCAGATTAATCAGCTTCCCAACAAGCCTGCTATACTGTGCAAGATCAGTATAAGAGGGTCCCTCTGCGCGAGCCAAATTGTGTTGTTGTTCTATCATAAAATCAGTAGGCTTGGTAGCTAACAATTCAGTATCAGTCAAAATATCAAGGGCATATTTTCGTTGAGACAAAAACATACTGTCAGGTCATCTAACAATCTCAATCCCCAAAATTTATTTTAAAACACCAAGATCATTTATATGAAAGCAAAAGCTGAGATACTTCTTGAACTTAGCCATCACAGGTGAAGAAGATCCAGCAATGATCAAATCATCAACATAAACCAAAACATGTAGAGAAATGCCATCACGTAAATAAGTGAACAAGGAGTAATCTGCCTTGCTCTGTACAAATCTGAAAATGCGCAGGGTTGCAACTAGCTTAGCCAACCAATTTATGAACTCCTGATGAAGACCATAAAGAGATTTGAGAAGCTTGCAAACCAAGCCAAGCACAAGAAGAGTATAACCCGGAGGAGGCCGCATGTAAACCTTTTCATTTAGATGCCAATGCAGAAATGCATTGTGTACGTCCATCTGATGAAGATCCCAACCACAAATAATAGCAATTGCCAAGAAGAGACGCACCGAGCTCATCTTACCAACAGAAGCAAAGGTCTCAGTGAAATCACTGCCCTCAATCTGCCGATTTCTAAGAACAATTAATCGAGCCTTGTAATGCTCAATCGAACCATCAGACTTATACTTGGTTTTAAACACCCATTTACTTCTAATAGCATGTTTATCAGGCGGTAGGGGAGACAGAACCTAGGTATTGTTCCGTTCAAGTGCATCAATCTCATCAGTAATTACCGCTCACCAATGCGAGTGACGGAAAGCCTCAGATATGTAACAGGGTCTGAACTTTCTGTAACTGCAGCTAAAAATCTAGAATGCAAAACCAAAAACTTATTGCAAGAAATATAATCATCTATAGGATATCGAGTACCTGAAGATGGATCAGGCGGGAAAGAGAGAGTAGCAGAGGGGGGTTTATTACAAGTAGAAGTGTGGACTTAATCTTGTAACTTAGTCGGTGGATGAAGAATGCGAGTGTCCGGCGGTCGGAGAGGAAGCAATGGTAGATACTCATCATTGTCGAACTCCAAAATAAGCTGCACCTCAGGGTAAACCAACCATAGCTCAGGTGGGCGCTCCGTAGCTTGGTCTATGGCTCGGGTGGAGGCGACTGAGGAAGGTAGAACGTGGCAAAGGTGCTGGCTATGCAGGCTGCGGCTGGACGGATGCCGGAGGAGGTGTGGTCATGGCTGGCGACGGTGGGATCGGAACATGGGGAATAGTTTCATACACGGCAAGCTGGAGCAGGGGCACCATATCATCAGAATGATGCAAAATAGTAGCAGATGCATATGGAAATCAGTCTTCATAGAACACCACATCTCGGCTATCAAACATAGTATGAGACTCCAAGTCGCAAACACGCTAGGCCTTCTTGTTAAGTGGATAACCCAGAAAAACATATTTGCGTCTTATGGAAGCAAACTTATCACGCGGCTTTGGGAGCTGATACGCAAGACAACCAAACACACAAAGATGGATGTAATCAGGTGCACGGACATGAAGAAGTTGATGAGGCGAATAGCCTTTCAACATCGATGTTGGAGTGTGATTGATCAGGTATGCAGCAGTAAGAATGTATTCTCTCCAGAAGTCGGTAGGAAGGTGAGCTTGGAAATTAAGAGCACAAGCCACGTTTAAGATGTGGCAGTGCTTCCGTTCCACTCGTTCATTCTACTGTGGCGTGTAGACAGTGGAAGTCTCAAACCGAATTCCTTTTTCATTAAAGTAGCGTCTAAGAGGAAGAAATTCAGTTCCATTGTTAACTCGAAGTCGTTGAATTGTACGATGAAACTGTGTCCGAATGAGAGCAAAGAACTCCTTCATCTTGGCAGGTACATCAGACTTAGAATCTAATAAATAAATCCACACAACGAGGGAATAATCATCAGCAATAGTTAAGAAAGAAAATGCTCCACTAGAAGAAGGTGAGCCATAAGGCCCCCAAACATCACAATGTAGTTCAAATAAATTACTAACCTTAGAAGTACTTATTGTAAAACTAGTTCAAGACTATTTTGACCAATGACAAGCGGAACAAAGAACAGTTTATTCAAATTACTGTGACTTAAAGCAATAAGGGGGAAAAAGACAACACCGAAGAGGACGGATGCCCAAAAATTTGATGCCATAAATCAGACGAAGACGCGGCAGCAGCAATGGAAACTATCAACGATGAAGACAACGGTGTTCCTCCCAATCTGCGCAACCAATAAACCCCCTCTCTGCTGATTACCCATGCCAATCATTGTCTTCGTGCTGATATCATGTAATATGCATAACTTTTTAGTAAGCAAAACTAGACATTTTAAAGCAAAAGTTAACCTGGCAAATGACAGTAAGTTACAACGTAGTTCCGGAATGAACAAAACACGAGAAACAAGAACATCACCAAAGTATAAATACCGTGTTGAGGAAAAATAGATCCATCAGGAAGGATTACATCAACAATAATATCATGTAGAAGATCCCTGGCACCGGTCATATGATGTGAAGCTCCAGTATCAAGAATCCAAGGTAAAGTAGTCTTACCTGAAATTTTGTCAGTATGATTCATCTTAGAGAGCATATTAATAAGCATACTCCATTGTTCCTTTGAAAAGGAAGAACCAAAGGTTTTCTGATCAGCATCAGAGAGGGCGGCGCTGGCGTTGACAGTCGGTGGAGTCATGGCGGCAGGATCAGCTTCGGCGAACAGGGCCGCTGCATGGGAGCAGTTTTGCTGGTTTAAAGCTCTCTGATTGAATCTCGGAGGTCTATTTTTGATAAAATAGTCTGGATAACCAATTATCTTGAAGCATGTATTAACATCGTGGCCCTTGCAATTGCAATGTACACACAAGAGGTTTTTCCGATGAACTGCGACGGCAGACGGGATTTCTGGTGCGGCGACGGTTAGCTTCATAGCAAGAAACTGTGTCGGGTGACGTTCTGTGAAAGCCATAGTTTCTGAAGTGGATTCAAGGGCATTGACGACAGTCTTGTGACGCTTCTCCTGAATTGCAAGCGAGTGAACACGACTAATAGAGGGCAAGGGATCTTGCGCCAACATGTGTGATCTAAGCGTATGATGCCCACCATCGAGACCAATGAGAAATTGATGAGTCATCTCATTCTCACGCTCCTTAGTAGCAACAGCAACAACATGACAAACACATTTCTAATTAGGCAAGTAAACAAGTCATCCCACAACTTCTTGAATTTACAAAAATAAACATCAACAGTCTGACCATTCTGACGACAAGTATAAATGGCCACACATATATCACACATGCATGAACCATTCCCAACAGAAAAAAGTTGCTTAAGGTCATCCTAGAGTTCCTTAACAGATGCCCATTAAGTAATACCTGAACAAACAGATGGATCAAGTTTCTAAACAATCCAACCAACAAGCATAGAATTCACACTATTCTAGTCATGAAAAAATGGTTCACTAGGTAAAGGCTTAACAATTGAAACATAAAAAAAACTTATTTACGTTTAGTGGAAAAATCATTAAATAGAGTGGTACTCCATTCGTTATAATATCACCCTTCAAGATCTCAGGACAAATTTTCAAACCCGGATAAATATAGTAGGGATGAGAGATAGGCAAGACATGTATTTTTCTCTTACTCTACGTGTTCTTTGTTAACGTTCTTGTTTTTTATTTCAACAAAAAATAATAAAGGTTACGTAGAGATTACAGAATCGCTCAGGGTATAAAACCCTTATGACATAGTGTTAATTACTGATGTCTACCAAGAAGCAACAGGTAATCTATTTTATAGTTTGTTCTTATATTGTGATAAGTTATTCTATAGATATGTTCTTATTCTTGTGCTAAGTTGGCTGTGTTGATACTGAATCAGTTGTGGATGTGTGTAAGTTGTGAATTTCTCCTGATAATTATGGTTTGGGACTTCTTTCTTTTGGCAATAAATATGACTTGATTGTTTTCTGCCTTTTGTTCTTATTCTACGTGTTCTTTGTTAACGTTCTTGTTCTTGATTTCAACAACAAAAAAGAAACAAAAAGCTACGTAGAGATTACAGAATCGCTCAGGGTATACAACCTTTCTGATATAGTGTTAATTACTTATGTCTACCAAGAAGCAACAGGTCATCTATTTTATAGTTTCTATGTAGGCAACTCAAGTCGTGTTTCGCACTTGAAACTCCATTTGGCGC
>JAULKJ010000010.1:5180855-5193371 GCA_032355405.1 Rubia balearica
TGGCAAAAAGGAGCGCATCACACATCAATATCACTGCGCCAAACAAGGATCTTCTACAACTTTAACACTACTTGATCCAACCATATATTTTCCAAATGGTAAACACCTTGTAAAACATAGATCTGACGAACCCATATTTATGAAAATCCAAAAATAAAATCACAAACGAAATTGCAAACACACGATCTGTACAAGCAGATCGACAACAACACATCAACATGAACAATTAAATCTAGTTATCATCATGAATGTAACGATCTAATCGATCAGGTCGAGAACAACACATCAACATGAACAATTAAATCTAGTTATCATCATGAATGTAACGATCTAATCGATCAGGTCGAAACAAAACTAATCTGTGGAGACAAATCTCACACTTATTCAATAAAAAAAATATGAATTAAAATAAACTGTTATTTCCCATCTCACCTAATGAAGAGATGGGGAAAAAGCTTAAAGAATAAGGGGTGTGGTTCGGAGAGATCTGCGACAGAGGGTTCAACAATTGTCTGGCAATACTATGAACAAAAGACATCGTCTATTATTACCAATCATATTAATCTCATTTTTATCACTGCTAGTTATAATTAATTGAATTTCAAGATATATTTCAAAACATTTTCAAAAGTATTGGAAGCTCATTGTAATAAATAAAAATAAACATCACATCAACATATTAATTATATCAACTAACTTTTTCCAAAGAAAATAGTGAAATATATTAAGTATTATTTTAAAATATCAAGGTTAAAATATTACTAGTTATATATTTTGAAAAAACTATTAAAAAAAAGTGGGACGGAATTGTAATCTATAATTGGCATGTATGTTCGTAGCTCTAAAACACTCCCTCCTTTTTACTATTATTGGGTACTCAACTTTTTCACGGTTTTTAATAATCATCTTTTACTGTCAATATTTCTATTTACATATACTAATTCCGCATAAAAAGTTGATATTTAAAAAATAAATATTAAAATGAATTGAATAATATTTCATATGATATTTTTATCATATATATATTAAGTTATATTAATGGTTAAATTAAACTTGCTAAATTTGATTTCATAAAAAATGGAGCGGCTAAAACTGATAGAATGGAGGGAGAATGTGATAAGTGTTAAAAAAATATTGTAACGTGAAAAGTACAAGAAAGTTGTACTAATCACTTACTTGACAAATATTTTATACCTTTCACATTTTAAATATGCTCCTCTTCTGTCCCATGGAAAGAGAATCTCTTATGGTTAGGAAGGAGTATCACGTAATAAACGTTTTGATAAGTCACCATTAATTAGTCGTGCTCCTCCTTCATTCAAACAAATTAGGTCCCAATTCATTTTCCTCGATTTATTTCATGTACGGAGTTGTGCTCTACTTTTGCTGCTCAGCTGCTAGAGTTTGGCCCTTTTGGGGACTACAAATTTCGGGTGGTCCGCCTTTTTTCGCTTAGTGCTGTTCAGCCGACAATTTGTCTCCTAGTTAAGAAACTTCCACGTACTGCTCAAATCGTAAACAAGATGGAATGGAAAACCAAACACTTATGCGTGGTTAACAACAATTGTGTGGTTGAAATCTTTTATGGTAAGGAATAGACCAAGAATGCAGATGAATCAGACCATCTTACAAACAAAAATTTCAGCAGAAGAACCCAAGTAATAGAAGAAGGAATATAATTAGTAATAAAAGATGATGAAGTAAACATCCATTTTCTGTAACAGCGTCAGATTTTAGCCGTTCAGAAATGGCCCTATTCCTAAAAGAAGAAGAAAGAATATACAGGATTCAGCTCATCTATATACAGAGCACCAGCAAAAATTGGGTCGCCGGAGAAATTGTTGACTCCTTCACTAAACATTCTGCAAGAAAGGATGGGTCAGCAGTTGTGAAGCAGTCCATCGTTTACTCGAATCTTTCTGCAAACAACACTCGATAAATCCCCTGAATTCTCCGGACACGCCTTCCGGCAATGTCGGCGGTTCCCCAAAGCATATAGCGCACATCAACGTCGCCCAATCGGGTTTCTGGCCCTCCGGCAAGTAAGGGAAATGTCCCATGTATAGCTCCAACAACGTTAGTCCCAAACTCCATATGTCACTCGCGTATCCGTTGTAAGTCCCGTCTTTTCCGTACGTGTCGGGGTCGAATCTTTCCGGGCTCATGTAAGCGCAGGTGCCCACGTAGGAGTTGCAGGGGTCCAAAGTCCGGCACATGATTTTGCTGACTCCGAAGTCGGCGATTTTCACGCGCATCTCATTGTCCACGAGGAGGTTGGAGGGCTTAAGATCGCGGTGGATGATCTTGTGCGCGTGGAGATGTTCCAAGCCTTGAGTGATTTGTCTTGCGATTTTAGCGATGGTTGGTTCGAAGAAAATGGCTTCGGATGACTTCATCAAATTCTCAAGGGTGCCCCTGTCCATGTACTCCATCAGAATCGCCATGTCCCCGGAGGGCATGTCGAACACGCCGTGGCACTTCACCACGTACGGCGAGTCGGTGCGGCGGAGGATGTTGATCTCCTGGAAGATCTGGCGGCGCGTGGCCGGCTCGCTGTCGCTGTGCATTACTTTGAGGGCGTACACCGCCGCGGTCCTCTTGTGACGGACTTTGTAGACCGTGCCGCCGTTGCCGCGGCCTAGGACCTGGACCTTTTCGATGTCGGCCATGGTGATGCTTGAGCCACCGGCGGCGCTGGATGTGGACCCGGTGGAGGTGGAAGAAGGGGGTAGAGGGAGGGGGAATCGGGGGCGGCGCTCGGAGTGTTCCGGCAAAGGAAGGCGGATGTTCAGCTGGCGGCGCTCCTTTACAAGTGCCATATGTTGGACTTGTGAAGTGGAAGACTCGGATTTTTTTTTTCACGGTAGGATTAGCCGTTAGGAAGTGGGAAAGAAAGTGTTTATATAATGGGTGAGAGTGAGAGCTGAAAAGCACGTGTGTGTTAAGGAGAGGAAATTGGGTCGAAATTCAGTGGTGGAGGATGACATATATGTTTACGTATTAATTCTTGGCTTCTTTCTCAAGTCTATTTTTCATTCTCCCTCCATTCAAGTGTTATTTTTAACATTCATACTCCCTCTATTTTCTATGGGTTTATTACCAAAGGTTTAGATGTTGAATTTAGTTGGTTGAAATGAGTAAATAAAATTGAATATATAAAGACAAAAGTATTATAAGTAGATGAAATTTAAAAAAAATTGTCAAAAAATGAAAGTGAGTCAAACTCATAAAAACAGTAAAAAAAATGTTAGTGTGTCAAATCCATGGAAAAGGAGAGTACTTATTGCAAAAATTAAGTGATCAATGTGAGAAAATTTTATTAAATGAATTACAAGTAAAAATATTATCAATGAATTCACAAGAATAAATAATCACAAAGTTGATAAAATGTATTTCCTAGTTGTACCGGTCTTACTATGTCCGGATTTTGTTCGAAATGTTACTCGTTGTAGCTATTGAAATATTAGGTTGGGGGTTTATTATGGTTGGTGGTTCTGTTTCTGTTGTAGGTATAGTTCAGAGGTGAGGAGTGAGGGTGGTATGGTTATATGGTTGTGTCCTGTGGCATGTGTTTATCCGGGCGCTCGTAAAGTCGCAATAAACTCGTTGGTTTTGTGTGAGAATTGTTGGTTTCACACAGGGGACGAAGTGAGTTTCTGCTTGTGTCGTGAGGCAGATGATTTTCCAAATGTATGAAAAGCCACAGTATTCATACCATCCATAGGTGCGAGTTTTGTTTTGATTAGTGTAGGATAGACAGAGTGTAGGGTGAGTTTTTGCTTGTGTCGCGAGGTTAGGTGTATCGGAAGCCGCAATATCATTGTCGTCTCTGTCATGAGGGTTGGTGTGATATATGCCTAGGGAATACGGGGTTAATTTGCCCGTTTGTGTCACCTTGAGCAAGGTTAAGGGAGAAATGTGGGTGTTTAGTGTTTGTGAGGTTGCTAATTTTCGCGAGGTGGTGGCTATGCGGGCTACATACGGCTATATGGTTTTGGGTTTTAGGCTTAGGTGATAGATATGTCACGTGGGAAGGCCTCTGCATATTATGTAAGACGCACTGTTCAATTTATTCTGTTTTCCAAGGCTAAAACAGGAGGTTAATGATGAGACTTTAAATGCATATATTTCCTAAGGCATTTAACATCTATTTATGTTATCTTTTGTACGGTAGATTGCTAGATTTAGGTGAGTTGCTTAACGAAGGGTTTAGATGACCGTTTATGTTCTTCATATCTAAATCCCTCATTTTGTAACTTACTTTAGATATAATGGAGTCTATGTCCTTACGGGCCTCGAGATCCATTTTTGTGAGCTTTTATTTGTAGATTGCTCGTAAACACTTAGGACTGTATAGAAGGCCATTTGAAAGAATGGTAATCGATAGTAGAAGGCCATTCACAAGGATGGTAGTAGATTTAAGGTCACGAGTTTAAACGTGGTAGTAGATGGATTTGCCGAAAAAAAGAGTCAAAGTGTGGAAGACTGGCATGACCTGTGTACATTTACATGGACTGTGCCAAACCTATGGCCGATGCGATTAAGTCTCAATGCGGGTCGTATCTTTTTGCACGACCTGTACGCCCAAAATTTGAAGACTTGAATCTTCCCGTCCCGCGTCCTATTGCACGGCCGCTCCATTAGAAGCTGAACAAGACAACTCCCAACAGCGGACCACTTGATTTCACAGGATCACTCTCCAATCTGCGGCCAACGCACCTTTGCACTGGAAGTGCACTCAGTTTGGCTGAGAAACGCCTCTAGGCAGTTGCACGTATAATTTTGCATCGGTCGTGTGGCGCTAGCCTTGGGCTAAGGCACGGCTCGTACCGACATGGATGGTAGGGTTTCCCTTTTGTTTTGGGCTTTTCTAATCCCCATTTTCACCTACTATATAAAGAGACTCTTGTCTACGAGGGTTTAACAAGTTGATATTTCATTTCTAATTTCCTAGATCTATAGAGTAGTTAGATAGTGAAAGAGGCTAACTCTTCTTTTCTCATTTATTATTTCTAGTTTATGCGTAAGGCATTGAATCCAATGATTTTATTGGGTTCAATATGCTTTAGAGTAGTTGATTACTTGGGGATTTAATTTGTATTCATGACTAGATGATGATTTTGTCAGATTTGTATATTTCCTTATCTCTATATTCTATGAAGATTCATGTTTGATTTATGCTTTATATTCTTATAAGATGCATGCTATGTATGTTCTATGATGCTTCATAGTTTCATATGTAACATGACATCATGCTAGGATTGTTTTCTACCTTGGGAGTGTTGGGTTAGACCTATTATAGGTTCGTGAGTACCGGCGGTGTGAGTGCATCCATATTGATCGAGCGTACTGTTCCATTTGTTAGGGTCTAACTTGATTGGATCATTGTGTAATAATAATTCATGTTAAAGATGGTAGATACACTAATGGGGGTTGCTAATCCTCTATGTACCTCGATATAATGAGCATGATAGTTTGTAGCAACTAGGGTTGTCGTGTAGCGACTACAGTCGTTTCAATCCTAGAGTCATCAAGAGGTGCTGGTGTCCATAGTGGAGTGCCCGAGATTATTTTCCTTACTTTCATATCTAACGACTGCTGCCTACAAAAGGCTTTGTTCCTTTAAGAGGGGGCTCGTTAATAATGAATGTTTGTTTTACGGGGAAAGAAGAGCCGATCCATAGTTTGATATATGCTATTTCCTTAATTACGGAGGTGGTGTTGATAGCTTATAAGAAGGCGATGAACTTTGTGTGACAGGCATTGGGAATGTCCAGCTATTATCCACACTATGTGACATTAATATAAGATAGGCTTATATTTCTTACATATGATAGAATTTAGGATCAAAGTCATTCATCGGTCATGTTACGAAAATATCCCAAAGGCTAGTATAATATAGTTTAATCGCCCCTATTTGCATGCTTAGTAGTTAGATAAAACCCCCAATCTTATGTTTGTAACACTGGCTATTCACCACACACAATCAGAGTGATGCCGGATTGTGGGTTGTGTCTAATTAAATTTCAAATTCTACTCTCTGTGGACAACCCCGGTCTTGCGACTAGATACTCTATAGTAGTTGGTAGTGAGCACACAGAAGAAATATATAAATTTATTTCTTTGATATTCCTAGCGCTCTGCGGGTTAGTACTGCTCTCGCGTGAAAAGGTTGGTGTTATTAACGACCCCGCGGAGTGTGTATCAGTTAAGTAATTTTGGGGAAGCATAAAGTCGTGACTTTTCAGATATAGTCTTAACGTTGTTTACTATGCTTGTATTATGCCTATACAAAGGAATCACTATTAGGGGATATCCTAAGTTGTAGTTTGTTTATGGTTGAACTGTAGTTAAGCTCTAGTGTTGATGCTTTGGTGGCTTCGTGTTATGTGTTTCATTAAAGTTGTTGTAAATGTGTGTAAGTTGAAAACTTACTATGAGGGATATAATGTGGGATACTGGGGTTGGTTGTATATTATGCCTAAGACCTTATTGGTTTGGTGATAATCCTTCTAGGATGGGTTGTTTGGAGAAGTTATTTCCATTGCTAATATATTTCTCATTGTTATTGATTTTCATTTATAGCCAGTGAGTTGTACGATCATAGTTGATCGTGGTCCACATCGTTCCCATTATTATTAAATCATAGTCTTCCTAAGATGATCATAGGCACTGGTCATGTTCCCTCTAGAGGCGAGATGCTCCTTGTGTTATTTGAACTGCTCTTTGTGTTCGCTGTCTCAGTTTGCTAGTGCGAGGTGTCATCTTTAGGCTAGACTGATATTGGTTTGGAGAGGTGTATACCACTAATAATAAGTCAAATCCTACCATAAGTAATGGTCTTTATCCTAATACATGATAATTGTTTTTGGGAACATAAGATCATAATACTTTTTCTCAACACCTATAAAGCAACCACAATGGTTAACAAAGAAGTTAAGAAAATTGAGGGTATAAGTTATTAGATAGTAGCATAATGCATGACTTCTGCCATCATCGTGCACGGTGCTAAGCATGGTGACACCGCATGTGTTAAAGGATATATAATTTTGATCATCCTAACAACCCAATCCCTAGAGAAAATAAAAGGTACTTCCCCAAAGACAAATTTATCTACCCCTGTCCATGAGGTAGTGCAGAATATCATGTGATTAGGCAAAGTTGATTTAATCACAATGACATTCAATTTATGCATCAAGTTATGAGATTAGAGTGATTTTAACCCATCAATTTATACTCCCCTAATGACAAAAATATACTAGGGTTAGATAAACACGTGGAAGGAACTTTCATGTGATTTAAAGTTTCACAAAACCTCTTATTCTCAATCTTTGACAATGGTATACACGTATCCTAGTCATTCGAAGTCCAAAGTAAAGATAGCACATCGAGCCCATTAAAACGGATAAGCGGACAACTCGCTCAGTGAAGAAAGAACCTCATCGGATCTTCTTTAACCATTTAAAGTCGAAGGCTAGAATAACACCTTGCATCTATCGAACAAAATATGTGAACCTTAATAGAAGGATGATTTTCATCCATGATCATATAAACGAGACCATGACTCAAAACACATGAACCACGATCAGTGAATATCATAGCGATCACTGGCTATACATGGATGATCTAAAGGACAAGAGAGGTAATGGCATTTGCATAGAGAAATAATATGATGAGCAACCGCAGTTAATAGGTGACAACCATCCACTACAAGACACAAAAATGATAGGGTTAGCTATAGTAAAAACTTAAAAACCTTGAAAAGGTAGGAGTGAACGAAGGTAGCAAGATAAACGAAGATAGAATATACTATAATAATATATCACAACATCACTTGGACATAACCAAGGTACGTATAAACCAAGATATGTAAAATACTAACATCCACCACGCACAATGTATACTTTTATTCATAAGGTACTAAGAAGAATATTACACGAAAGGATGTAGATGTACAAATCCAACTAGAAATGGAAATAATATTTCCATAGGCATGAATAAAATTGAAGTCTCAAAATAATTAATAGAGCAATGCTATTACAAAAAATTACACTTGCAATACAATATACATAAACTTATCCCCCACCCTATAGAACACTAAAGAAAGTAGGTAGGTATACTCTATCCCCCACACTTGTTTAAATAATATAACATAGCTTAAAAATTAAACAAATTTAGGAGCAGAAAACATATTTCTACATACATAGTAAATTTAGTAAGAACCGACGCCGAGATTCAACCCACTCTGGGGAAAATGCCCCAGCCACCGTATATGCACCATATGGGAGGTGAAGAAAACCATAGCGTCATATATAAAGCTCCCCCACAATGACGCCCGGCCTGAAAGGGGGAAAATATACCGTGTAAGCACTCATCGCCCTAGCGGTACACTGTACCCCGTTATCACATAGTCAAACGAACACTTGTAGCTAGTCAAGTATCTTCGTCACCTATGCAGCCTAGTTGTCCCCTAGAGCCGAGCCAAAGTGAGCTTAGGCTTCCCCTTGCTTAGGTATTTCTTAACTCCTGTTGAAGTGGGGTGGAGCAATAGGGAAAAATCACCATTCACCTCCACCCCTAGTTCGCTAACCTCAATGTTGATCCTAGAAACAAAAGGTAAAAAACATTTGTCAAAAATTTGAAATTTACAGAAAGTAATATAGGTAAACATAACAAACTTACAAGCTCACATGAGCTTCCTTAGAAAACCCCGTGAAGGATGTTACCCAAGTATGTGTCACTGACAATGTAGATAATCTCTCTAAATAACCCATCCAAGATAGATTACTGATAAACCAATAAGATCTTTAGGGAAACAAACAACAACCACCAGAATCTCATATCATGTTTACTAGTGAAACTTTACAACTTGCACACATTCACAACAGCTTTATTAACAACACAACTCACAAAGAACAACAACTAGAATAGATATAGAAAGTAACTCATCATAACACAAGCACACACAAACTACAATTTAGTAAAACACCTAATGCAATTATTCTTTAATTTATTGAGATAACTTGTGCATAGGGAAAATGAATAAAATTATGATAGCCCCCAGAATATCGTGAATTTATACCTACCACACCTATTCAACTCCTTATTTAAGCCTTGAAAAACAGAGAAGTTAGTAAAAATCACTACCTATATTGTAGGGATTAGTGAATCCACAAGTAATTTTTACCGACGCGTGCACACACCTGAACAACAATCACAAACATTCACAAAGCACCTCACCTAGTAACCTCGAAGACACGTACTCCACAGGTTCATCCAAAAACACCAAAACTAACACACATAAGGATGACAGAAAGAACATTGTGGCTTCGAATACCTAAGGTAAGTCACTAGCTTAGCGACACAAGCAAATATTCAAATTTTCTTTCATTAAAATGCACACTAAAAAACACCACATGGGACATACTTAAGCTTTGTATACGCCTGGAAAATTACTAACATAACAGAACCTCACCCCCTGCTCTTTTCATAACAAACACACACAAATAACACGACACACACATTACACATAGGCAGAAAGAAGACTGTACTTCCTATACGCCTGGAAAATAACCCTCCACGCAACACAAGTGGTACTCCATTCCGCTCTGTACACAAAAATCACACACGTTATAACATACATCAAACACATTCAATCACAAATAAAATACAATTTTAAATCACAACCTACAAATAAAAACAAGTGGCAATCCAGAAAAGAAACACCTATAAAACATAAGCTTACTATTGTTAGACCACTATAGAAATATAATACTGCATATTCCCCGATAACTATGGAATAAAGATGGAAACAAATACCTATATCCTTTCATTTAGAAAAATATAGCCCCACAACGAACCTCTAAATAATCCAAGCTCATTAGGCTTTGAGGTATAATTTCATGTTTAGGTTTTTAACACATTTAACCTATGAGCCAATCCCAATTTTCTCTCTTAAATCTCTTAGCACGAGCATGAGCACTATAATATCTAATATTTGTGCTAGCCACCACACAACTAGGATCTAAATAGCCAATTCAAATAATACTACGCTTCGATGTATTAGCAGATGAGAAAACCCTAGTTCACACACACGACATTAGACATTCCAAGCAACAATATCACAATTACACACAATCTTGCATATGTATAGGTTATAGTTCATACTATTCCCCTATTAATAATCAAAGATAAGATTAGCCTTACAAACACACAAAATACACCTTAATATTAAGAATTAAAAAACATTAATAAGCATAAGACTTAGAAATAAAACCACTAATACAAGGTATTACTTTATAACTTAGTTGATCTACATGTCTTATCCATAAATGGTAGTAGCTTCATTCCAACTTAAGCACTTTTTTCAATTAGGTAAGATTATACTACGTAGGACCATGAGGGGTCATTTTGTAGTCCTACTTCTAGAACAAACCCCCTAAAGATACTAGCATACTTAGCTTAAGTTACACATACGCAAGGAAAAATAGATTAACAAGTCTCGCACCATCCCACCATGAAATATATAAATAGAAAAGATAATTTAAAAATTATAGTACATAGACCATAAGTCCCAGTCCTTCCAGTAGCTACCATTCAAAATTAATTACAAAAATCCAAAGCGTAGGTCAACCCAAACCTCAGCCTCAGAACAAACTAACTATCAACTACGCAGCTCTGAAGAGTCAAAATCATAGCATTCTTTTCCTCGCAGAGAGTATGTAGTCACTTCAATTACAATTCCAACCTAGCCACCTTAGGGTAAACATCACTAAGTTCTTCATCACCATTAGATTTGGGCTTAGAACCATTGCCCATAAGATGATTGCCCGAGGCATCCGGATAAAATTCTCTCGCGAACATAAAAACACAACAGCTACAAGAAAAACAAAATATTAAACAGGTTATTATATTATCCTATAAAAAAATATCATACCTTCCCAGTCGGTAGGCTTTCCAACCACTACTGCATGATCACATATTTTGGCAAATGGTCCCAGCACGCTTCCCCACATTAGCTCTCAACCTAAGGATACATCGTCATTCCAAAGTGGCATCATATTAGAACCGCCACAACCAATAAAAAGATAGATGTCCTTCCATCCTCCAAACTCATCATGAACACCCTGCACAATATTAGTAACTGATCCCATAGGTTTAAAAGTCACCCAAGGATTGGCTAAACTTACCAAATGTAGGTGGTAGTAACCAGAAAATAGCCCAAGACTAAAATCAATACCAACCTCATGACATATATACTCGAAACCAACCAATATTTCCACTCCTTGCGGGTGCAACTGAGCGAGGGAAATCCTATATGACCCCAACCCACACAATAAATAATATGGAATAGGAATAGGATAAGTCAAACCATATTGTAGTTGATGCTCAAATACACTAACCATGCTAGTCGGCGGACTCATCACAATATCACCAAGATTAGGGACCATAATCACACAATAAGATAAACATGGATAACACTCCTTTAAAATGGATAGGTCAGTCAAGGTTAAGATACTGCTACTTTCCATTTTTACACTACGAGAAGGTAAAAGTTATTACCTCAGAAGAAGACTAAAATCTTAAGATTGAAAACTCTTAAACGACGGTATAGCATATCCTTACTAAGACCTTTTTATGTGGAGAATCTAACTTACATATTCTTGGGAGAGTAATTGTTACGGTTTCCTAGTTTTCTTTACCCAAGGAGCATATGCTCACTCCACCGTCAATTCTATTAATTTTGTTCATAATGAACATTTAATCTTCCCTGCGTAATGATTAAATTTCCCTTATTCCAACCCCAAATATGATTGCTGAGTTCACAAAGACTCCTTGGATAGGGTGCCTCATGGTATACACCTCCCTTCATTGGGAAAAGTCCAAAGTAATGATAGCACATCGAGCTCAGTGAACCAAATCAGCAGACAACTCGCTTAGTGAAGAAAGAACTTCGTCGGGTCTTCCTTAACCATATGAAGCCCATGGCCAGAATAACATCTCACATTTATCGAACCAAATAAGAAAACCTATGTAGAAGGATGATTATCACCCATTATCATACAAATCAGACTACGACTCAGAAACACATGGACCACGATCAGCGAAGACCACGGTGTTCACCAGCTATAATTAGATGATCTGAACGATAGGAAAGGTAATATTTTCCCAAAACCTATTAATACACAGATCATACACTAACTTAGGCATCAGAGGTGGATCCCGGGGACTTCCCCGGGACCCTGTTCTGTAGGTTTCACAAAGATAGCATGGAGCATTGCACTTATTCAAGATATTATGATGGTTCAAAAGGAATCCCATGCATCAAACAATGAATAGCATGATAGGGACATAATACTAGTTTCATCGTATAATATATACTCCATCCGGTCTTTTTATATTGGCACCCTTTTTCTGGACATTTTCTGAAGACATGTTCGACCACCGATAACTTTAGTTTTGTCCAATAACAAACGATAAAATTTTACTTTTCAGAAACTACACGTTACGGAGAAT
>JAULKJ010000010.1:5193471-5209174 GCA_032355405.1 Rubia balearica
GTCGACAATTTAGCGACGTTGCAAGTACACGTAAACCAAACCACTACTTTGGACTGACTCGTATATGCGACGTTCGGTCGACGTCGCACCGTTTTCCTCAAGTTTCCCCCTTTTCCAGGTCCTTTACCATTTTACATAGATATTTACTAATACATTTTCACAATTTATGAAAATTATTATTTTTTTATTTTCATGTCGTTCTCCGCACAACAGAGCAATCCAGAGCCTCTTGTGTTTGACCCTGAACATCATACAATGGTTGCTGATAGCCCAAGGTTCCACTGCACTCTAAAACAGCAGAACTTCGGGAAAACCCCAACTGAGGTAAGGTATTAAAAATTAATATCAAATTTTGTTAATTTCACACACACACACATATATAATTAATATTATTTTTTGTGATTTATTATATCTCATGGGAGATTGAACCACTCCTGCTGACTGAGAAGACCCTCTTTGCACTGAGGTGCAACATGACAAAGTGGCATATGAACTACTCAGGAGGTGAGGAGATGAAAGCCCTGTCTCCAAAGGGTTTTGGCGAGTTCCTGTATGGAAACAGCTTATGCGTCAGGGACACCTTATTCTTCGAGGTGATAAAAGATGGGGGCCAATCGTCTTCAGGGTCACCATAATATGAGTTGATTGAGTTTAATGTAATTTCTGTTGAGTTGAAACTTTAAGACAATTCTTATTCTAATTTATGTACTATTTGTAAGGATAATTTCATGACTTTTCTAATCATTTAAGTACCTTAATTAAACAATATATAATTGACTATTGTGGTTTTGTATTTTATTCCACCATTTACAATCCAAACATAGCTAAACTAACCTTCTTAAATTTTTAAATAATACTTCTTCATTTTTCTAAAGTTCATTTTTTCTACTTTAACCTATCTTTTACCTATCAGTGACGTCGATCATCAGTCGCATAACACGTTGATAGACACGGCATAAAATGCAATGTCAGAAGGGCTTTTGAAACAATATATGCGTCTTCGCATGCAATTTGGTAACATTATTGAATGAATCTCCTTGCGAAAACTCTGGATTGCAGAATTTTAGAACTTTGACGAAACAAGGGATCTCGCAAATATTAATCATCGGGATCTTGTCAATTCAAAATTTATGAAGCTAACTAGCCCGCATGATTAGTTCACAAATAGAATGGTATTGATACTTAATTAACCCGCAAGATTAAGCAACAATGAAGAAAGCTCGCAAGCAATTTAGAATATCTCAAAAATCTGAATATAATGGGTATAAAATGGCGAGGAACAACTCGGCCAACCCCCTCTATTTATAGGGTAAATCTCGGTCCAAAACCATAAATACAAATGGAAACTTAATCGACTTATAGCAGATTTAAGAAGCTAAAACCATATCTAACTAGAACTCCTAAAATAAATGGTAATCTACTCGAATTATTCTCCAAGTAACCTTGAAGAAAATTACCTTATATAATCTTAGAAAATCTAAGTCTAATCAGAATAGAACACAATATTTTTGAAACCCTAATAGACTGGGTCAAAAATAAAAAACTAAATTTCGAAAAAAGCTTTTCAAAAGCCCACATTGCCGAGCTATGGACCAAAATAAAAATAATGTTACAATAGTTCACAAAGATCACACTACCTTGTTAAAACCCCTGTGGGGGAAAAAGAGCATAGTGTTCTTCACGATGTCTTAAACTAATCGAAAAGTTTGAATAATTAATCCAAGACCTAGCCGATTTAGTCTTGACTTCTTCATCATGAAGTTGATCAATCAAAGCATTCAATGCCACATCTCTAAGCTTCGTTCTTGACCTTGTCATCAGTCCAGCCATATCACTAAGGGATCCCGAACATATCTCTTGGATGTTTGATCAAATCGTGGAATGTCTTCATTTATGGTGGTAGTCATCTTGGCATCTCCATCAATTATTTACTCTGTTTTTAAAACCTTTTACTTCGTTAATAAAATATTCGAGGGGACAATATATTATTTACCTCGATATTTTTGAATCGAGGTAAAAAAATAATATTTACGTAAAAAACCGAGGTAAAAGAACTTTTTACCTCGGTTATTTGACCTAAGCAAAAAGTCTGAGGTAAAAGGGGCAAAGTAATAAGCAAAATTTCTTGTAGTCACTAGCTCACATCTATGTGTGCGAGTCAGTCTTCCATTCCAAAGTTGGATTGTCGTCTTCCAAATACCATTTCAATGATGTGGGAAAGGCTTTGGGGAGTGTCGTAGAGTGGCCTATGTCTTTGATCGAATGTGGAGATGATCCCCAGCCCAAGGAATTGGAAGGCGATGTGGCCATAAATGATTGATTTCATTGCCTTAATGTCAGCGATGATGAGGTAATAAGTACAATTTATTACTACATCAACTTTGATTTCATTCTAGGTTAAGATTCGTTAAAGTTTATTTCATTTTCTCTCCAGGCGTCGACTCCAAAACATTCCGAATCAAGCAGCTACTACCATCCATCAAAGCAAAAAATTCTACATAAAAGGCCACTAAAACATATACACCTCAAGACCATCCATCTTGTCCCTTATTTATTTATTTTTTGGATCATCCTAAAATTCATTTGAACATGAATCTCATATTAACAAAAACCACCCATTCAAGACATATTCGAACATGGGGAACTACATCAAGTACTGCAACAAGCTTGTGAAGAGCATGCAAGAGTCGGGAAAAAGTTGTGTTGTTGCCACAATTCCAATCTTTGACTTTTGCCACGAAACATCAAAGTGGAATGCTCATTGATGAGATGGTGAAGTTAGGAAACAAACTTGGAAACTTTAGAGCGATGGCCTGCCTATCGAAATCACAGATAGATGTGTTAATAGGGTACGGTTAACTTTTTCCCATAAACTATATTAATTTTTTCTAGAATTTGTTTAAAATAAGTTAACAAATGCTATTCTTCAAGGAACCACTGGGACCAAGTCCTCGACATTAACAACGGTGGCATATAGTTTGTTCCGTACAACATCAGAAACTTGGTCAAGGAATTCAAATCTACAGAACTCGATAGTCGTGTGAAAAGCATTCTAGATACCATGCTTCTGACTAACGCCAAGATTTATTGTTTTCCATGCATTAAAATTAAGTGACACTAATTTTTTTTGAATTTCAGCAAATTGTTCTACGATTACAAAATCATTCATTGTGCTACTTTTTTCAGCGCAATGATCATTGGTACCTAGTATTCATCCGTCCTGGTAGAGACGAAGTTTTTACCCTTGACTTGATGACTAGAGGAATTAAACCCCATAATACTATAGAAAACCCTGTAATTTTTAGGTACTTTCATTACTTCCATCGTACTTATTTTAACTTCTATAAGTGTGAATTACGTAATTATTAAAAGTTCAACATTTCCAGGTTAGCATGCCATTATCAAAGGGAGAATAGAAAGATAGAACCATCTCCTGATTACACCTGCAAAATCACAAATATTGATGTAAGTCATTCAATCCCGAAACTGCTTCCATTATAACTATATTTGGTTCAGTGTAATTAGATTTAGAGTAATTAAACTATTCCATTATGATTTTCTTCGGTAAAATATTATACCGGTGATCAGCATATACCGGTGCAGGAAAATTATTGTCCTTCTAAGTACGAGCACCGAAAAATCTTTTTAACCGGTGCTTGATATAAACCGGTGTTGTAAATATAATAGCACATGACATCATTTTACATTCTGCACCGGCAACACTCCCTATCAGTCGGTCATTATCAGCATCGGTATTCTTCAATTAGCACCAGTAGGGTCACATGTTATTTAAGCAGTGGTAGCAATTGACCGGTGCTGGTTATACCGCTACATTATAATTGGAAACTGTAGTATTTTACCAGTTCTATACCTGGATTTCCAACACCGGTTTGGTATACCGGTGCCTTTGTAACTACATTTCACCACCCCCATACTTAGGCACCAGTAATCCAGGGGGCGGAATAACGGTGCCTATGTACCAGATTACCGGTGCCTATGTAGAGTTTCCACAATAGTGTTAACCCCACACTCTGCCACGCGCCGCCGTGCTGATCAAAATAAACACCCTCCTCCAGGGCTACTCTAGCATTCGGTTCAACATTTTAGAAACCATTATCACCCCAGTTGCTACCTCTACGCTGGACCATCACTAGATCCGGGTATCTTGTCTCGCTATCCTACATTAATGGAATGTTCACCGTCCGCCCAAACTCCAAGGTCGTGGGAACCAACGATGAGACCTTAACCGCCGAGGAAGCATCCTGTGGCGCCGGCCTCAACGAAGAATTCTTTGAGCTCCAGCCCAAGGGAGCCCCGTGCTCGTCAATGGCACTGTCGTCAGTTTCGGCTTGGTCTCTATTGTGCTCTTTGGCCTGGCCATGATGTCTGACGTCCTCTTCACCATCTTTGGCGAGGTGAATAACGAGAAGCCAGAGTTCACGGACCATTTCACCACAAGCTGAAACACCACCTCGATGAGATCGAGGCGGCGGCGATCATAGAGCATATCCTTGCCGGCAACGGCTTTGTTAAAGCGGCGCAGAAATTTCACGAGATGGGCCCCTTACTCAAATTTCTGATTTCTTTTTTTTAAAAAAAGGGTAAAACAAGCATTTCAAATGAATCCGACAATGATAAAATTTGATCAAATTTTCAGGTGATACCAGGGGTATATATGAAAAATGGTCGTACACTAAAAAAACTACTGAGAGGCATGAATACACATTAAAAAAAATTAAATGAAAAATTAATTTAAAATAAACATAACCCAATTGATTTACGTCCCTCTCTTCCTTGTATTTTATTTTTTATACTCCATTTAATAAATAGGTAGGGGTCCTCCAAACCAGAAAATTTTGTATGTTAGGAGATTAAGTATGTTGAGGTGATGGTTCAATAGTATTTTAACAAGTGGCAAATAATTTAAGGAAAAATGAAAAAAGAAATTAGAAATAAAAAACTATCTTTTAACTTCTCATCCATATACACTTGTCATGATATCATTGGACCATCACTTTAACATACTTAATCTCCTAACTTACAAAATTTTAAATCCTCCAAACCCCATTATCACATGTGGTATTTCCTTAAAAGAATAAAAAAAACGTAACCGAATTGATCATAAATAAAGTGCGTATGCTTAAATTGAATCGAACATGAAGTAGATAAAATCCTCAACGGACAATATTAATGCATGTATAATGGACAGGCAGAATGTTTAGTTGACATAAAGCTTCCACGAGGAATAATTGGCCTAGTTATAATGTGAATGTCCGATGCCTCAATCGTTGCGATAATTACTGTAAAGAGCAATTAACTAGATTCTGTACTGAAAATAATACTTACTAGATAACGATTCCGTGACCACTAATGTCCACTGTTTCTTGTTATTTTTACCATACAAGGACACAATCAATCCTGCTAAAAAAAGAAGATATGGTACTAATATATATTCCCGCTCCATACATTTCATGCCATCTTTACAAGCTGTTTGCTCCAAGATGCGGAGAGGAAGAAGCAACAGTGACTCCGTTGAAGAAGAAGAAGAAGAAGAAAGGAAGGAGTCTTGCTGGAAAACTTGCTTCAACTTCCTCCTGGTTTATTCACCTCTTGATATTTCTACTCACCACGGAACTGGGAATGGACGAGGCGGAGGCCATTCTCATGGATTCGTCATAGAGCCCCAGAACAGGTATTCTGTTGCTTCTGTAAACATATGTCCATTTTGTTTAAGGTTCAACGTTTTTATGGCATTCAGATAGTCATGCTCCCTCTGTTTCTCTATTATTGACACTTTACTTTTGGGCGTTAGAACTTTGGAGATGATAAACGAATGGTTGGAATTGAATTGAAAGAAGATGAAGTAAACTGAGTGGATATAATAACCTTAAATTTTCCAAAATTAGAGAGTGCCAATATTAAAAGAAATTCCAAATGAGCAAGTGTGCCACTAATGGACGAACGGGAGGGGTAGTATTATCATATTGTTTGCTCTATTTAGTGCTATAGTAATTGATTGTAGGATGTTTTGATATAGAGTACTGCCTCTGGGACAGAGAACATGTGTAATAACGGCACATAAAAGTTGATATATAGAAACTACTTGATCATCACATGCGCTACCATTGTTATTTATGTATCCGTTCAAATATATGGTTAACAACTTTGACTGAAAAGAGAGGGAGTATGCAAAGTAAAAACAATGGTGTAACTATTTTAGGGGCTCTCCGTCCCATTATCATTGTCCTATCACTTGTTTCTTAACCACTAAGACAATGAAGAGGCTGAAGCTGCCAAGATTTGTTTGTCTGTTCTGTAATGGTTAGAAAGTTGCTTGATGAGATGGGAAAGTAGCATATGCAATTCTAAAGGATGAAAGTGGGATGTAGTTTTGATGTAAATGTGATGATAAAATGTTCTAAGTTCCAGTTATACCTCTGCTGAAACACATTTGATTGATAGATGAGGATGGAATGTGTGGCAGGTGGTACCAGTTATGGACTCATTTCATACTCATATGGGCAATCTACTCATCTTTCTTCACACCCCTTGAATTTGCATTCTTCAGAGGCCTCCCGGAGGACTTGTTTCTTTTGGATATTATCGGACAGTCTGCTTTTCTCATTGACATTGTTATACGCTTCTTTGTCGCCTACAGAGATCCAAATTCACATTCCCTGGTCTATGACCACACTCTCATTGCTATTCGGTTAGTTTTGATCCTTTTGGAGTTCTTGGCTATGCTCGAATCCATTAATTTCCGGGTTTTTATTTCTGTTCATGTAATCATGGTATAGTTGTATTTTGGCTCTGTGTGTGTTGTTTTCCCAAACAACTTATTCTCATTTTCTTTTTCAATGAATTCCAGTTACTTGAAATCACGCTTTATAGTTGATCTTCTCGGCTGCTTACCATGGGACTACATTTACAAGGCAACTTCCTCTATCCTTTTAATCTGTTTTCTTCTTCTTGTAGAAACTGATCGCATGGTTTTGTTTGATTAGGTTGCTGGGAGAGAGGAACCAGTCAGGTATTTCTTATGGATTAGACTTAGCAGAGTTCTGAGAGTGACAGAATTGTTTGAGAAGCTGGAGAAGGACATTCGCATCAACTATCTCTTCATAAGGATTATAAAGCTATTTGTTGTCGAGTTGTACTGCACGCACACGGCTGCCTGCATCTTTTACTACATTGCAACCACTCTGCCTCCATCCCAGGAAGGCTACACATGGATTGGAAGTTTAAAGATGGGAGATTATAGTTACGCGAACTTCAGGGAAATTAATCTTTGGACGCGTTATGTGACATCGCTATATTTTGCTGTTGTAACTATGGCAACTGTGGGTAAGATTATCCAGCTAGCTTTCGTTCTCTGTTACACAGATTGCAATGTTAGATATGAATGTTAGGGGTGCAATGCCACAGGTTATGGAGAAATTCATGCTGTCAACGCAAGGGAGATGATATTTGTCATGATCTATGTTTCTTTCGACATGGTTTTGGGTGCATATTTGCTCGGTAACATGACTGCATTGATAGTTAAAGGATCAAATACAGAGAGATTCCGGGATTCGATGGCTGATCTTCTCAAGTACATGAACAGAAATAAACTGGGAAAGGATGTAAAGAAGGATGTTGAGAGACACATTCGGTTAAAATACGAAAGGGGTTTCACAGTGGCTTCTGCTCTTCAGGATATTCCAATTGCTATAAGACATAAGGTAATAACTGTAATCTTTTGAATCTACATGTGATCTGATTATCAGTCTTAAGAATGGTGATAATTTGATGGATTTACAGTATCTTTCTTGCCATGCTGCAATGACTGTCTCTCTTTTATAGGTTTCACAAAAACTTTATGAGCCATTTTTGAGAAATGTTCCCCTTCTCAAAGGATGCTCTGATGAGTTCATTAATCAACTTGTAAGTCATTTTCATTACAATTTTATTGAATCAAACTAGAAATTTACATGAACTATAATGAGTACTACAATTTTTAACTTTTACATTTTGCAGACCCTTAGAGTCGATGAAGAGTTTTTCCTCCCAGGTGAAATACTATTCGAAGAAGGAAATGTAGCCGATCAACTTTACTTCGTTTGTCATGGAAAGCTGGTATGTCTTGCCCAACCTTTCAAATTCTTCAAGTATGAGTGATATTCTTTAATGGTTTACAAGTTTGAAATTTTTGCAGGAAGTATTCGGAACACATGGAGCCGAAGAAGAGGATTGTATCCTAACTTTAGAAACACACAGCTCTATTGGTGAAGTTTCAGTTATCTGCAACATCCCAGCACAAAACACAGTTCGAGTTATACAGCTGTGTAGACTCCTACGAATCGAGAAGCAAATTTTTATAGGTGAATTAGACAACTATTTTCTAGATGGGCGCAAAATCATCAACAATCTTCTTCAGGTATACTAGTCAGGTGCAAAATACCATCAGTGAACAAAATTATAGTCTTTGTGCGTTTTTATATGTCCAGGGAAAGAAATCTTACATGGAGCATACTATAATTGAATCCGATATCACACTTCACATAGCGAAGCACGAGTCTGAATTTGCTATGAAGTTAAACTGTGCTGCATATGATGGTGATCTTCATCGATTGAAATACTTCATTGAAGCTGGAGCAGATCCTAATGTGAATGATTACACCGGGCGCTCACCTCTGGTATGTTGATTAAGCTAACAAAAATGTGGCTTTGACAAGTTGTAATGCTATGGATAAATATCAGTCAGGATCAGTCATTTGAGGATTGTTTGATACTTGTCGTAGCATGTTGCCGCATGGAAGGGATATGAGGAGATCACGTCCTTCTTGATCGAAAAGGGAGCAGATGTCAATGCTAAAGGTACACGTTAAAGTAACAGCTACATTTGCAATTCTGAACCTTTAGCTGAAGAAGATAGATTGCAGATAATTTCAGATACACTCCATTGCTTGAAGCAGTTAAGAATGGGAACGATGAAGTGGCTTCCTTGCTCGCGAATGCAGGGGCATCGCTGTTGCTAGACAATGCCGGGAACTGTCTGTGTGAGGCGGTTGCAAGTAGAGACTTAGATTTCTTAAGAAGAATATTGTCCTATGGTACGAATCCCAACTCCAAGAATTATGACCTTAGAACGCCGCTCCACATAGCTTCATCAGAAGGATTATATCCAGGATCAGTCTTGCTTTTGGAAGCCGGGGCAAGCGTGCTTTCAGTCGACAGGTATCTTTTCGCAACTAGAATAAATGCCATAGGTTTGCCGTTGGAAGTTATATCCCACATCGGTTTCTTACAGGAATAATAACTCATAAATAAGGTTCTGTGTCACCTCCAGTTAGTGCCGATTGGTTTTAAAATAGAAGCCCAAGATGCAAGATACCATGAAAATTTACATTTGCTTTAGACTAAACTGTGTTCAACATTTGTAGATGGGGCAAAACTCCCCTGGATGAAGCCAGGATTGGTGGAAACAAGAGCTTAATCGCTTTGCTTGAAGATGCACAGCGTAATCAGCTGCCGCAATTTTCAGTATCTTTCGAAAGAGATCAAGGTAATGCTGTTATCATGTGAACAAAATAGCCGGTTCGTTGTGTATAGTCCCTTTCCATGTTTTGAAACCTGTTTGTTATTTATGTCTGATCCTCAGCATCTGGAGGTAGCACGAAAGAAAAGCAATGTACTGTCTTCCCGTATTATCCTTGGGATGATTCACATGCGAAAAGACAACTTGGAGTGGTTTTAAGGACTCCAGACAGTATGGAGGAGCTCATTAAAATAGCTAAGCAGCAGTTGAAGGTTGATGAGGCTATTGCCTCTTGCATTGTATCAGAAAATGGTGGCAAAATTCTTGACATAGAAATGGTAGATGATGGTCAAAACTTGTTTTTAGTTAGTGAAGCACCATAAATCACGCAGGCTAGAAGCGCAACTATGTTTTTTTTTTAAATAAAAAAAAAACAGCCCATGATTGATTCACTTGAAAGAACGAACAATCATTGTGTAAAGTCATAATAATTTGATTGGCAAATTTTGGAAATTATGAAAAGATGGAATGTTGTGTTGTAACATCAACTAAGGTATGGTTTTTGAGAAAAGGTGGTTCGATGTTGAAATCCGAGAAGTATATATTTCATCCAAGTTGTATTTGATTGCAAAATATATCAATTCTCATATTTATGAGATTGTATCAGTTTTACAGAAGATGGATTGATGTGGAATTTCGGCTAAGGTTAAGATATATTGGATGGAATATTCTATTTTCTTACTTTAAGGGATTAGATTAGGTAATTCCTATCTCTAAGGAATTGATGATTATCAGAATATTTTGTGGAGATAAAATTACAATCGCACAAGTTACTTGATGCGTGCGATCGGGCTTATATAAATGAGAACATTCTGGCTGAGTTACTTATGGATTTAAAAGAAGAAAATCTGCATCTAGATTTTATACATTGACAGTGGCCGAGATCCTTTACTTGTGTTCCAAGATCAATACTCTATTGATCTAAGTTCAGAATCATACGCCTTACTTCCTCGGGAGGAGGAGATCCAGCTTCGACAAGTATTGAGGTCAGGGGGAGTTTGATCAAGGTGGATCGGTAACAAGGGGAGCTTGCAAAATCCACTCATTGTAATTAGAAAAGATATTTATAGTTGTATAGTGTGCATTGTACTATCTTGTTCTAATTAGTGGATTTATTCTGAACTGGGCCAGGCCCCGTAGATAAGGGTGGTTTTCACCGAACTGCGTAACCAAGTCTTGTGTTTGTTTTTTACATTTATTTACATACTTGGTTAGATAATCTATGTGGAACATAGTTGATATAATCGCTAAATTGTGGTAAAACCAAATTTCAATTGGTATCAGAGCAAGGTCACTTACTCTTATCTTGGTTGTGTCAAGGAAAGTGTGATCCGATTTTACCATGGCGACCAAAGAAGGAGCTTCAATATCTCGGGCACCACTATTTGAAGGAACAAACTACAACTATTGGAAGGCTCGCATGGGAATGTTCATCAACTCACTGAATCAACAGGCATGGCACTTTGTGGAAACAGAATGGAATCACCCAACTGAAGATGCCAAAACCCGTTCAAAAGAAAAGGAAGAAGAATCGAGCACTAAGAAGCAGAAACTCAAGGAAAAATCAACTTGGAGTTTGGATGAAATTAAAGCGTCAATGGCGAGCTCAAAAGCCTTGAATGCTATTTTCACAACAGTAGATGAAAGTCAGTCAAACTCATTTCTACCGGCTATCAGGCGAAGAAGGCTTGGGACATTTTGCAAACAGTTTATTAAGGAACAAGGCGAGTACGAGAATCTAGACTTCAAATGTTGGCCACCAAATTTGAAGAATTGAAGATGGAGGAGGATGAGACTATCGCAGTATTCAACAGGAAGTTGAGAGATATAGCAAACATGACATACCAACTCAGTGAAACCTATAAGGAGGCAAAACTGGTGAAGAAAACCTTAAGATCGCTGCCTCAAACATTTTCAATGAAAGTGGCCACCAATGAAGAAGCAAGAGATGTGTTCACCATGACACTGGATGAAATGATAGGATCCTTGCAGACTTTTGAGATGACTCTCGAACCACCAACGAAGAAAGCACAAAAGGAGTTTCCTTCAAAGTTTCCTCTTCAAAGATTGGCCACGATGATGAGAGTGATGATGGCATTGAAGAACTTGCATTGATCACAAAAAACTTCTCAAGAATGCCGAAGAGAGCAATGAATAAGAGAACTCAAGAGAAAACTGGTGAAGGTTGAAATAGAGCTCGTGCATAATATTTTGGAAACAATAGAGGATCACGGTTTGAACGATCGAATCAGCAGTTTCCAAGAAATCAGGGTGGTGAAGTAAAGCAGTCTGGAAGAATTCAGTGCCGAGAATTTGAAGGATATGGACACATCCAGGCGGAATGTGCTAGTACACGAAAGAAGCAAGGCCGGTCATATGTTACTTCATGGAGTGATGATGAACAAGTGGAAGAACAAGAAGAGGAATTCACTAGCTGCTTTGTGGCATTCAGAGCAAAGATTTCTGACATGATTGAAACATGGTCATATTCCAACACGGTGATAACCGATGTTACTGTATGTTCCAACACAGAAAAATGAAGTGGTGATTCCTCAAGTGATGATGATGGTTAGGAAGTGAGTGATGAAGACATCTATACTGCTTGTGAAAACATGCATGAGATTTGGCTGAAAGTTATTGAGACCAATAAAATTCTAAAAGCAGAGAAAAACCAACTTGCAGAGAAGAAGTCAGAATTGATGGATCTAGTTGATAAGCTAGAAGATAAAGTTGAACAACTGAAACAAAAAAACTGAGACTGACTACTCAGAGGGTTGAGATGGCTGAAGCTTCAATCCTCAAGCTGAACACTGGCAAGGCAAAACTGGATGATATTCGGACTATGGCAAAAAACTTTGGAGACAGACAGGGAATCGACTATGACAAAGCTGAGATCAGTACTGTAGACTTTAAGATAGAGGTACAGGTTATGAAGAAGAAAGTGATGAGGACTCAATGAAGGAAACCTATGATGTTCAACTACAGCTCGTATCAAGGTTACAACAGGAACAATGCCTTAGACTACTCAGATATATTATGAATAGACGACAATTGTCTGCATGTTCCAACATGAATGATGATCAACGATTAAAATTGGTCAGAAAGGTATGGAATCCTAAGCACACAAAATTTTGTCTTGTTGCTCACACATCTCTTATTACGCAGTCTAGACACTCGTGGTACTTTGATAGTAGATGCTCTCGACACCTGACTGGAACATAGGAGTTTTTTACAAAGATTAAGCCTTATGACGGTGAATTTTTTACATTTGGTGATGGAAAGAAAAGTCGAGTGGTTGGAAAGAGAGAACAGCGGATTAAGGCATTCCCAACGTTCATAAGTGTGTTACTTATTGAAGATTTGAAAGGAAATCTGCTGAGCAAAAGTCAATTGTGCGATGGAAATATGACTGTCGAGTTTCATAAAGACATATGCATTGTCAAACATGGTGAGGACAAAGCACTCTCAGGAATTCGATCTTTAGAAAACTGTTATCTATTGGAACAAGAAGTCAGGTGTCTAAGTTCTAAAGAAAATGAAGAAACAATGTGGCACAGGAGGCTAGGACGCATCAACTATAAAACGTTGGTGAAGATTGCAAGTGCTAAAGCTGTTAGAGGTATGCCTACTGTCACTCATAAAAAGGCAATTTTATGTGGACCATGCCAACAAGGTAAACAAGTTCGATCACCTCGTCAGGTCAGTGCATTAAAACTTCGAAAAATCTTGAATTATTACACATGGATTTGATGGGTCCGATCTTTAAACCTAGTATGATTAGAAAGAAGTATTTTTTTTTATGTGTTGATGATTTCTCCAGATAAACTTGGGTAGCATTTCCTTAAGAAAAATCTTACATGGTGGATGTGTTTAGAAGTCTGGTGGTCAAACTGCAAGCATAAAAGGGAAGTCCTATAGGGAAAATTTTCATGGTTCGCAGTGATCATGAAAGAGAATTTGAAAATTCTCAATTCAACAATTTTTGTGATGAGCTTGGAATACAACATGAGTTTACAGCACTGATCCAACCTCAGTAAAATGTTATTATTGAGAGGAAATATAGGACTCTACAGGAGATGGCTCGAGTAATGTTGGCAGAAAAAGGTACTCACAAAAAATGGTGGGCAGAGGCGGTCAACATGGCATGTTATACAATAAAAAGGCTTT
Organism: Rubia balearica; assembly: GCA_032355405.1. Classification (NCBI taxonomy): domain Eukaryota; kingdom Viridiplantae; phylum Streptophyta; class Magnoliopsida; order Gentianales; family Rubiaceae; genus Rubia; species Rubia balearica. The sequence continues at coordinate 5,207,216 of JAULKJ010000010.1, forward strand.
ATCTTCATCCTTTCACAAGTAAGACATCATACAAAATTTGGAAAGGTAGGAAGCCTAATGTTTCACACTTTCATATCATTGCCAGTAAGTGTTATATTCTCAGGGATAGAGAACAGTTGACAAAGTTCGATAGCCACAGTGATGATGGTATTTTTCTGGGATATTCTGTGAACAACCATGCTTACAGGGTTTACAATCTTCGCACCAAAACTTTTATAGAGTCTATTAATGTAATTGTTGATGATTCTGATGAGAAAACTATATCAAGAGAAGAAGAAGATGAACCAGCCCCAACTCATGTTCCAACACAAAACAATTCAGTTGAACACAAAGTCGATGTTGAAACACCAGGAGTTTCTGAAAACCCTGGCGACCCTGAAGAAAGTAATGTTGGAGCATCGATCCCCAGTTCTCCACCCCACGTTCCAACACAGGAGGTGCCTAAACCCATCTCTAAGAGAATATGTGCTCTACCATGGGTAAACTATAGGGAACTTGCTGGATTATAGTGCATAATCTTGCTTATTGAACCCCAGAACTATTCAGAAGCTCTCCTTGATGAGTATTGGATTACCGCCAAGGAAGACAAACTCAATCGTTTGAAAGAAATGATGTATGGTACCTCACCACTAGTCCAAAGGGTGTTAATGTTATTGACACCAAGTAGATATTCAAGAAAAAGTCCGATGTTGATGGCCAAATTACTTGGAATAAAGCAAGACTGGTATCTCAAGGATATACTCAAGTGGCAGGAGTGGATTTCGATGAAAGTTTTACACCGGTTGCCAGATTAGAATCTATTCGGATTTTACTTGCTATTTCTTGAACTCTAGATTTTACATTGTGCCGGATGGACACCACAATTGCCTTCCTACATGGCATGGTGAATGAAAAAGTCTATGTTGAGAAACCAAAGGATTTGAAGATCCCCACTATCCGCATCACATATGTAGACTCAAAAGGCACTAAACCACCCAGAGCTTGGTATGAGCGACTGAAAAACTTTCTCCTTAAGAAAGGTTATCGTTGAGGGGGAGGAGATTGCACTTTATTTGTGTTGGATAGATCATCAAAAATTTTAATTGCTCAAATCTATGTTGATGATACTGTTTTTGGCTCTACCTCATAGTCTATGGTACATGATTTTTTCACCCTAATGGAGGATGAATTCGAGATGAGCATGGTTTGTGAACTCATTTATTTTCTAGGACTTCAGGTGAAGCAAAAAAAATAATGGATTGTTCATTAATCAGAGTAAATATGCTATGAATCTGGTAAAGAGCTTTGGTTTAAGAAACTCTCCGTTAGTTCGAATTCCAATGGGAACCACAAAAAAATTGGGAAAATATGAGAAAGATATTGCAGTTGATCAGAAACTGTACAAAATTAGATTGAAAGTTTACTATATCTTACATCCAGTCGACCCGACATATGTTTCAGTGTTAGGGTATGTGCAAGATTTCAGGCTAATACGAAGGAATCACATTTGACTGCGATTAAAAGAATTATTCGGTTGTTGCATGTTGGAATATGGAAATCTCACTTTGTGTGGAGAACATGGATAAATGGATTCTGACAGCTGGTAGGTGAATTGATAATAATTACCTTGGAAAAAGAAAAAAAACAAGGTGTGGTTATTGAGGAAGGAAACTAAATTTTTTCTAATTTTAACCTTTCATCTTCTTCTAGTGTTCCACTTTCCCTCAAACTCTCTCTCCGCTATTATTGCCATTGAGATTATGGTCGGATTTCTTGCAAATTCACCCTACATAGCATAAGAGTGAAGGTATTTTTTTAAAATCCAGAAAAGAATTTTTCATGAGGAAAAATCCTTTAAAAAAATCACCATTGAAAAGAGCATTACTTTCAAGAAAAATTTCCGTGTACCTGAGCAAAATCTAAACTTGACCGAGAGCAACATGCTTGAGCCATGTGATGGTGCTCAAGAACTAGAGGTTG
>JAULKJ010000010.1:5209274-5220173 GCA_032355405.1 Rubia balearica
CAAATATTAGACAGCATGATATTCTACAATGATAAATTATTTCGAAGGCATCATGCATTAGAGCCTCAATGATGGAGCATTATCGAGAGCTCCCCCCAAGATAAGAATCTTTATTTACAAGATCTTCAAACACAATATCGTGGGCTTCGATAGTCCCTCGCAAGACATTGATCTCTTCCTCGACAAACAAGTTTCGCTCCACCATCTCGTTGACGCGAACATGAAACCCACCTACCTCGTATGGTCATACTACTATCATTACAGCAGGATTCTAACTCCTTGTTGGCCTTGGTTAAGTCCTTATTAACCTTCATCAACATAAGGATTGACCAGGGAATCGCCAGAATTTTAGGTTTCACAGGGAAGCTCATCGGAACTTGAGGCTGCGCTAATGAATCCCCATTAGTCATTGATTTCATTTTCCCCCAGGGATTGGGCTTCCCCCTTGGATAAAACGCTTGTTGTGTACTTCAAGACAATGTTCATTATCAACTACTATATCTTTAGCTACTCCTTCGGTGTGTTACTACTTTTGTAACAGGCCACCTAATCAGAGAGGTCCACGAAAAAAATAGTCACCTAATCTGAAAAGACGTGCAAAGATGGAGAGAGTCTTACTAAGTGAAACTATCTTAGAAAACCTAAGTATTCATGTCATATTGACAGGTTCGAAGACCATACATTCTTGGTAGTTAAATCTCTCTTGAGATCATTGGTGATGATTTATATTTATCGATGGATCAAGCTTTTAAAATATTTTGATAGGATATGGCTCCTCGAGCCCTAGGATTCACACTTAACTTTTCTTGGGGCTTTTGATGATACTCTTATGAAGTTAGAGTTGGGCCACAGTCCAACTCATTGAATAATATCTTTGGGTTGGTTTAGCCCAATAGGGTTTAATCATGAATTGGTTAATATTTCCATTTAATACGTATTTAATAAGAGTTCTAGTTACATGCAATAGTTGTTAGGGTTTAAGTATTATATATATGAAGGTATGTTATTCATTGTTTATCCTTTATAGTACCCTTGTTTGGACTTGGTGGCACAGTGGATTCCAGAAGCATCAAATATTCTGAACCGGAATCCAAGCACAAATCGTTCAATGTATGAACCCAGTTCTAATAAGCTGAGTACTTACGGGGCTGTGATAGTTTCTAGAGTCCCATACCCATCTCTACCGACATTATTTCTAGGTTATAAAGAAGATGGACCAAATCCCCAAAAAAAGATGGACAAAATGTCTAATTATTCCTAAAATTAAAAGTTAACGACATAAATCTTACCAGACTTCAGGGTGTAATGTAAATTTGGCAAAACTTATACCTTTCCTCTTTTGACAAGGAAATAGAAATTATTATAAATGATAATTATCTTATAGAACATGTTTCCTGCTAGACTGCCACACCATAAGACTAGGAATTGGAGTGAAAATAGGTAAATGGAAAATAGAAATTTGGGGGTCAGTTTACAATTATTATTTTCTGGATGCTAGAATGAAAAAGCGTGAAAAGACGGAGGACCATCCTGCAAATAAAGAAAATAATCACTCCAAATGCGTCTTTCTCCTTCTCTCTCCTTCTACACCATCACTCATCGCCTCTCCGTTGTTGCTGCCTTGTCGTCTCCTCGCCTTCTTTGTCGTCACCTCGGCATCTTCTTTCCTTCTCCGCCGTCACATTTCCTTCTCAACCGTTGCCTCGGCTATTTTCATGGAAATTTTAGAGATTCGCGAAAATGAATTGAAACTCTAGTTTGAGGCTTGAAGCTGCACTAGTTTCTCCTGCTTCAAATCGTGGTCGGCAATGGTGAATAAACTCTAAATCTCAGTCGATGAAGTTCTCCGACCACGATTCTTTTGTTTGCTACGGATATCCGGTTTCAAATCTTTTTCTGTTGCATTTTCGGAGGCTAGGGATTCATTATTTGGTTCGTCAACATCTTCGTCTTCCTCGGAGGCCACTGATTTGCGAGAAAGTTGTGTCAGCATCTTCTTCGGTGGGAATAGACTGTTACCAGTGGCCAACTCCGGTAGGTCGGTTGGGAGGGAGAATTGGCAACATATCGGCGGGTTGGTTGGGTCATATTTGGGTCAACCGGGTAATTTTATTTGTTGGACTGATATTGGGCCTTAATAATCTAATTCACATCCAACTAATAACACATCTATTTAAAAATAAATATCATCAAATAAAAACTCTAAATCATCAAATTTAATAATATACTAATATAGATATCAAATTAAAATGATTAAGCATCAAAATAAAAATAACTAAAACATCAAATGTAAAAAATGAAACATGCACATTAAAACAGTCAAACATCAAATAAATATACGAAAAATACACATCAAATTTTAAATAATATAACAGTAAATAAATATAATCAAACATCAAATGAAAACATTATAAACATCAATATTAAAATTTAAAAGATCAATTCACACACTTGAAATATAAAAAATACATCAAATAAAAATTTATTTTTAAAAAATAAGAACATCAATATCATTTATTAAAAATGCATGCTGAAAAAACTAAAACATTAATCAAAAAGAAATATAAGTTAAAAATTCAAAATTAAGATTGTAAAATATTTCAAACTAGTGTTGAAAATATGCATTCCACTGATGTTGCATTTGAAAAAACTATTTTGACGTTCCACTTCTATCCACTGATAATAAAAACATCACATATCTTTAATTATGTGGTGAATCAACAACAGATAACATGTTTATGTGATGCATCAACATCACATACAATAATAAAAACATCAATATCTTTAATTAAAACATCACAACAACACACATAACATCACTGACAACTACATTGAGAGACATCACATACATTATTCTAAAAATCAATCTCAAAATTTAAAAACATTAACAACACACACTAAAATATCAAAACAACAAAAATGAACACCAGTTGCATGCTTGAACATGAAAATACCACAAGTATCAAACATTGAAATTTAAAATATTACACCAACAAACATAAAAAAAAATACTTAGAGCTTAAACATGAAAGATCAAAGATAAAAACATCAACATCAACAATGGTATCTAAAACAACACAGCTGGAAAAAAACTTACCGCTCCTACTTCCTTCTTGATTGCAGCACAAGTGGGCAAGTATTCTTAGACATCTAAGAAATAGCAAGAACAACACAAAAATTAGCACAACTCGTATCAAAACCTAAGATATCACACGCAATAAAAAACAAGAAAACTGAACATCAATTTCACACTTAAGCATGAAAACACCACAAGTATCAAACGCTAAAATTAAAACATCACACCAATACAGATAACAATACTTAGAGCTTAAACATGAAACATCAACATAAAACATGAAACATCACCATAAAATCAGAAACATCAACAATAGTATCTAAAACATCACATATGAAAAATAATAAAACTACAGATGCTCCTCATTTCTTGATTGCAGTAACAATGGACAAGTGTTCTTAGACATCTAAGAAACAACAACAACACAAAAATTAGCACAAATCGTTAAAAAACCATAAAATATCACACACAGTCAAAACTGAACATCATTTTGCACACATAAGCATGAAAACACCACAAAGATTAGATATTGATATTAAAACATCACACTAGCACATATAACAATACTTAGAGCTTAAACATGAAACATGAAATAGAAAACGAGACACATCAACAACAATATCTAAAAAATCACTGCTGAAAAATGATAAAACTTACAGATCTTCCTTCTTTCTTAATTGCATCAGCAGTTAGGCATGTCTTCTTGGACATCTTAGAAACAGCAACACAAAAATTAGTACAAATTAGTAAGAACAATTCACCAAATACGAAAACACAGAGAAACCCCAAATATTAACTCAGTGAACAATATAAACCCTATAACACGCAATAAAACATGATTCAACTACACATGAACAAATACCACAAAATAAGCACAATAATACTCAATATAACTTACACAAACCTTAGAAAATCACATGAATCAAAAAAATTAAACAAAAATAATTTTAAAAAAAACTAAATATGTATAAAAAATCATAGCAAAGACATTACCTTCGAAGATAAACAAAAAAAGGTTGAATTGGGTTACATCCCCGGAAATCGAAGGTAAAATCGGCAAAATTGCTGAAAAAATGAAGTGCAACTTCCCTGCGTTCATAGTGAATCACTGCACGCAAGAAATATGGAAGAAAATGGAGAAAATGAGCGGTAAATTGAAGGAAGGGAACGGTTGTGTGCAGTTGGAATAGAGCTTGAAAAAAAATTGAGAGAGCAATTGAGCAGAAGAATGAAGAGAGAGGAGAGAGAAGATGTCACAAAAATGTGAGAGAAGAAGATGAAAGATTGATAGTTATACATAGACTTAAATGTAAATTTCACATCCAGCCCCTTAAAACTTCAATTTATAATCTCATACTAAATTCTTTACAATTTAATCCACAATCTCATTGTAAGACGATCTTAAACCAGGCTTTGTCCTTATAGATTTAATTTTCTTATAAAATTAGTTTATAGATGACAATTTTATTATAAATTTAGAATCCTATCGGACTTTTAGATTGTAGCCTACTCCCTCTGTCCCACCAGTAATGACATATTTACTTTTTCAAAATCAAATTTGGTAAACTTTGATCATGTATATAAATTAATATATATATATATAATAAAATTGTCATGTGAAATATTGTTGAATTCATCTTAAAATATAGAGTTAAGTGCTAAAAATGACCTTGACCTTAGGCTAAAAATGCCAATATAACACTACAATCTCAGAAAATACCAAAATAGCCCTGGACTTAGCTGACTTATTATTCAACGGTGATTTGAATGTAATTTAGTGAAATGACGAATTTACCCCCAAATTTAAAAAGAAATAATGAAAATACTTAATTGCCCCTTTCTTCCCCACTTCCCTGCTTTCCTCGCTTCCTCCCCACTTTCCTCACTTCCTTCATCGTCATCTCTCTTTCTGTTCAATCACAGCAAACCTTTCTTTCTTGACTATCCTCTGTCGGAAGCATCGGAAGCTCGTTAAACCCTCGTCATTTTGTCAGATCTGAAAGCTTCGCCGCCTTAAATGCCTCGTTGTTCGATGCACGTCAAACCCTTGCCGCACTTATAATAGTATACATGGTATTGGCATCTTGTTTTGATGAATTTGTTATTCTAGTAACTTAGAAGCATACTCTCGTATACATTTTCAATTATGCAGATTAGTTAGGATGTCATTTTAGCATTCAACTGGATTGGATCAAAGTTACTATTTTGTTCAAACAGAGGTTATGGGGTGGAAAGCAGGGACATGGGGAGAAGGGCGACGGGAGGCTATAGGTGCTGACGAGTGCGTAGGGTTTCGAGAAAGAGGGGCAGGGTGGTAGAAGTGGTAGAAGTGGTGGCTGGCGATGGCTGGTGATGGCTGGTCGTGGCGGAGGTGATGGTGGTGGAGGTGGTGGCTGGTGGTGGCGGACCGGATGGCAGTGAAGAAGAATTAGGGGTATTATGGGTATTAATTTTTCTACTTCTTAGTCAAGGATATTTTTGTCATTTCAGTTTCTATTCAATGCCGTTATGTCATGGGTCAATGTCGGAGTTAGAGAGTTTGGCTGTATCGGCACAATTCTTTTTTGAAAGTTAGGGTTAAATTGACACACACAATAATTTGTTAGGGTTGAATTGGCACTTTCTGAGATTGCAAGGTTACATTAGCACTTTCAACCAAAATTCAGGTTTATAAATGTATTTAACCCTAACATATATTTTCTAAATATCAATTTTTATGCAGAGTTGGTATTCTCCCTCCGTCCCAGCTCAAATTGCAAGGAATCTTTTTAACGGTTATCAAGAAACATGTTTGACCACTAATATGTTTAACTACGTATAATAATGGAAAATAAAATTTTAATATCTAGAAACTATTTTTTGCAACGAATCCAACCATATTACATATGATAATATTATTGTTTATATATCTATTCAAATAAGTGGTCAAAGTTGGACAGTGAATAGTGACATAAAGTGAAGTGACAGTTTGAGCTGGGACAGAGGGAGTATGTAGTTATAGATATTGACAGTCAAACATGATCATTGAAGACTGTGAAAAAAATTCTATTACTGGGACGGATGGAGTATATATTAAATTCCTTGGGAAAATATACAAATATAACCCTATATATTTGAAAAAATGCACATATAACCCTGAGATAATTATCAGTGAAAAAAATCCTAACAACTAAATGAAAGTGCAAATATAACCCTATGCCACCCAAGGTTGACTCAATAATTCCGACGGTTGAGTGACTTGCAAAGACAAAAATGCCCTCTTACTTAAACCATGAAATCTGATGGACAATTATGCCCTTATGACCGGGGCCTATCTTCACCATATTCACACACCACCACCACCAACCTCTCCGGTCACCACCACCAACCCTTCCCAGCTACCACCACTTACCCCTTCCGCCAGCCCCGCCACCGTCACCACCACCAACCTCTCCCCGCCACTACCATCACCACCAACCCTTCCCGAGACCAACCCCATCTCCCCTCTCGCCACCTTCACAACCACCCAACAGCCCCACGCCACCATTCGCCACCATTTCCAGATAGCTATTGCTCAACGATTCCTTCGTTTTTGGCCCTGACATCCCAACTCTGCACCTCTCAACAAGGTATGCATGGCTTCAATTAGATGGACGCCAGATCCAATTTTAAGTGTTAAATGGAGATATATCAAATAAATGACTTCAATTATATGGACGCCATATCCAATTTTCAATGCTAAATGGAGATATATCAAACAAGCCTTTAATAATTTTGTCTATAAATGCAAACAAATGGCCTACTTAAGCTAATTTAAAGATTTTACGTTTTCAATTAAAAAGAAGCTAAGACCCATATGAATGCTATGTTTACACTTACTATTACAGCTTCGAAACGAAGGAGCACATAAGAATAAGAATAACATATACAAGCCTCCAAAGATGGGAAGTACCAAACGACATTCTCCCGTGCAATTCACCCCTCCATCACCACGACCAGCCCTTTTCGGCCACCACCACCAACCCCTCTCGCCAGCCCCACCACCACTACACCCTTCACCCCGCCACCCCATCCTGAGATCAAACCCTTTCCCCGCTCTCCACTTGCACAGCCCCACAGTCCCATGCCACCATCCACAACCATTTTCGGCGCCGCTCAGCCAAGCACCGGAAAATTGAGACCCATTCATTTTTCCACAGGAAAACTTCTTCTTCGTGTCGCCGTCCACCGGAAACCCTCTTCTTTGCATCGTCGTCCACCGGAAACCTACCTCCGCCACACCTCCGGTGCCACCGATAGTTTCAACTCGTGCCGCCACTAGGGCGCCGGAGCCAGAGTGGTGCGGGAACTAAAAGAGGAAGAAGAGAAAAAATCTTTTCAATCGGTCTGATGTTTGTGTAGTAGAATGAAAGAGGAAAAAAATTGGTTTGATGTTTGTAGAGTAGAAAAATGAATGTTTGTGCAGTAATTGGAGGAATTGAAAGATGAAGAAGAGAAAAAGTCTTTTCAATCAATCTAATGTTTTTACAGTAAAAAAGAGAGGAAGAAATTGGAATGATGTTTGTACAAGAATGTAATTTCAATACTTTTATTTTTTAAAATTTTTTTATACAGGGATAAAATTGTATTTTCATTGAATTCCGGGGTTAAACTACGTAAAATAAATATATTTGGTTATATTTGCACTTTCAATTAAAATTATTAAAATTATTCTGTTCACTTTCATAAATTATTAATTATATGTACACGGAGAGGTCTGAAGATCCTTCTTCAACCTTCGCATTAAGCAATCTCATAAATTCTCCCCAAATCTCTACGAAAACACACGCGCACTTCCGAGGTTGAGAAAATAGTAACACTATGGCGTTGCAGTGGATCATACTGACCTACGTGGTGGCTGCGGAGGCAGCTCTTGCGATCCTCTTGACCTTACCCACGCCTATGATTATCAAATCGCGTTTGGTTTCTCTCGTTTCACTCATCCTTCAACCCTCCCTGTTCGTCGTTCCTTTCTCCGGTTTCCAGCTCATGGGTGAGTATGATTCTTCTTATTATCTGTGATTTAACGATTGCTGTTGTTTCATTATATTTCTGGTTTGATTTCCATTTTTTCAGATATTTATTGGAAGCAAGAGCACCGGTTGATGTGTTCCGGAGAAACCTGCACTGCTTCAGAGAGAGATCGCTATGAAAAATCGGTAATTTGGCCGGAATTTTGGCTTTTCTTTTCGTTTTGGTACATTTAAAGATAGTTGTTGCTTGTCATTCGCTTTGCTTAGGATCTTAGTTTTATGTATTTTTTTTGAGATAGCGTTGCATAGTTTCCAATTCCATTATAGCGTAAAATTCCTCAATCTCTTTTCAGAATTTCCTGACTCTAAAGCATTTTCTTTGGAACCAATTAGAGAACTCTGATTCGCACAGTTTATGACTAATCAGTTACCTACTTAATCCCTATTGTTTTTAGTTTAAATCTAAAGTTATGTTTTTAATAGTAATATATTGTAAATTGTTCGGATCAATTCAGTTCAGTTGCAAGGAAGAGGGCATTAGTTGTTCATCTTTTTCTAAATTTTATGTTCATTTATGACTTGTTCTTGTATGTTTTGGTCTTGATAACTTGTGTTGCACATAGGGGGGTGTCTGACATGGGTTTCAACATAAATAAATACCAATAATTGTAGAGGAATGATACAGTGTTAGGTTATGTTCTTTGTAGTATCAGAGTTCAATAGATACTTGCCAAGTAGAGATGTAAAGGGGGAAATCTTATTCCTAAAGTATATATGAAGTTGATGAGAATTGTCAATGACAATTGATATGTGTTTTTAGTATTTGATACCATCAGCATGGCAGCATTTCAGTATATAGCTTACATACCAATCTATGCTTTCCTCCCTTCCCCAGCAAAAATTGTTCATTTACTCTAAAAGTACTACATGTTGATATAGTACATTCATGTTGGTTGTAAGAAGTTTGAAAGGCGGCTTTGGCAGGGCATTCTATTTTTTTCAGTTTATAGAACGTGCTCGCCTTCTGCTGACCCTGTTGAATTTGCATCTTAGATGCTATCTGTATGCTAGCTGATTGTCATTTAAGTGGAATATGTGCTTCACAAAAGATACAAGCAATTGATAATGGGTAGCATAATTATATTTTGAACCTCTTGTGATGTAAAATATTTAGAAGTTAGTGAAGCTTTATCTTAAGAATCTATTTCTTGTCTGATGCATGAATGATTGAGCATGAGCCCAACATTTCAAGCTGTCCTGGCACTTTCTAGCTGAGCTTGTTTTTGTTGGACTTAAAAGTATTTTATTCTCCCTTCTTTCTTCTAAAGAGTCACGTTTCTATGACTAAAATAGGCATAGAAACCGGACTCTTTATGTGGAACAGAGGGAGTAGGCACCTAATAAGTTTTGTAGAGAGCATACAGCATTCTCTGTACTGTATCTGTATTATTTTGGAAACCCTTGTAAGATGGGCAGGACTGTAGGTGCAATTTATTGATTGAAAACATTTGTCTTCGGAGCTAGTAAGAGAAGAATGAATTGCTTAGTACTTCTAGTATTAGTCAACCACCTACTTAGTTTCTAATATCCTAGCCTATCAAAAGGAATAGCAGGGACTTGAAGATATTATTATAGATCTCGTGTCTAACTGTGAAGTATTCTCATTTGTTCTGACTTCTAATCTCGATATACTTTTTCTGTAATCAATACCAACGTTTCTATGGCATGGCTGTACGTCCTTGGACATGATTTCCTTCGATTTTCCCAAAAAAAGAAAACTCATTTCCTGTACCCTAAGTATGCTGTATGTTTATGTAGTATGAAGGAAGATCTGGCAGGGTATTCTATGTTTTTCAATTATAGCTCCAGTTTCTTCTGGGATCTATATTTAGTGTGCTTGTTTTTTGTTTGCAGATTTACAAGGCTCAAAGGAATGTAATTCTGTGCGTTATTGCTGTCCTCCTTTACTGGTACGTGTTACATAGCCACAAGGTTTCTCTTGATTTACTGCTGCTGTTACTGACTTCACTTGTCTCCCTGTCCACATGATATAGGTGTATCTACCGTGTTTGCAAGTATTACAAGGACATTCAGAGCATGGAGGAGACGGAGAAGAGGTACAAGGAGGAATAGCTTTTTCCCGTGTTACACTCTGTTAAGAATGGGACAAATGTGACTTCTTGTTGAGCTTGTAGGTTTTGTTTTAGGGATTGGTCCTGTAACATGATTCCCATGTATTCATGTATAAGAGTACGATGACCACCCCGTTGTTCTATTGTGCTCTTTTACCTTATGGCTGTTTAGACTATGATCAGTAGTAGAGTACTCACTGAGAGTAAAAATCATTTATTTTACCCCAAGTATGCTGTATGATCAGAAGTAATATGTATGCCTCGACATCTCTATGCTTATGGAGTAACTTATTTTAGTCTTCAATATCAGAGGAACTTCTTAAAAGCTAAAGAAGATTTGTGTACATAAGTTCCATGACAGATGAGGAGCATTGATAGTTGATATTTTCTCTTATGCTTATCCTTATTCTGAAGGCGATCACCTATCTTCCTGTCGTTCTAACATTTTTTTTAAAGGAAAAAAAAGTACGTATTGAGAAAAATGACATTCCATAAACTATACTACTCCCTCCGTCCCAGACAAATCTGCACTTTAACTATTCACTTGGTCAAAATTGCTCAACTTTGACCTCAAAATTGAATTGATAAATAAGTTATGATATTGTCGTATGTTATCTTATTATATTCGTAATAACATGTATTTTTAAAATATCAACTTTTCATAATTTGTATTTACACACAATTATAGATATTAATGATC
>JAULKJ010000010.1:5229445-5239523 GCA_032355405.1 Rubia balearica
AATAGATTTAATGAATGAGTGAGATTATGTTAGATTGAATGGTTGAGATTTGGTGTTAAAATAGGTGTACAAATAAGAGTGTTAATAGAACTCTTCCCTTTAATAAAAATAAAATATATATAATATGTTGGCTCTGTAAACTCGACAAGATTAACGAAAAAATATTAGTTGGGTTCAAGCTCGACCTCGAATATTGTACGAGCTCAAGCTCGAATACTGTACGGGATCGAGATTGAATACTGTACGATCTCGAATATTGTACGAGCTCGGTCTTGAATACTGTAAGAACTCGAATATTATATGAGTCGAGCCCGAATACTATATGAGCTCGAACCCTTAAAACTGTACGAGATCGATCACATTGGAATTCAAGTCGAGATTTGACCGAGTTGTTCGCATACAGTTTGCTTCGTTTACACCAGAACTGTTCACGAGCTCGAGTTTCGTCACACTAGGGATGTAAACGAACCGAACTGTTTACGAGCATCTCTATCAGAGCTCGACTCAAATTCAAGTTTGACCAAATTCGAGCGCGGTTGAACCAACTCATATAGTATTCGAGTTCAAACTTGAGCTCGAATTCAATTAACACTGGTCGTTAAACTTGTCGGACTTATCGAGCCAACATAATATACATTTACTAAAATAAACATTAAAAAGTATATTAAAAGAAAATTTATATTTAATCATGGCTCGAATGCAAAATCAAAATGAAGCTCGAACTAAATTAGTTTCACTCAAAATCGAACTCGAGTCAACCTAATTTCATTTGAACTCGAGCTTGAACCAATATACTACACGTTCATACGAGTTTGAGTCGAGTTGGAACTCGAGATATTTTAAATGATTTGAATTCGAATTAGTGGTTGTTCGAGTTTAACTCGACTCATTTATGATCCTAAGTGTTGTAGAAATAAAATGAAAGGACACGAATTGTACCCTATCCGGTGGCAAATTAGAATATAATTTAAACATGTGAATGAGCGACGGTCTGTCTAATAACACCAAACTATTAAGTTACTGATTTATACATGCGTTAAAGATGTATAATTTGTGAATTATAGTGACTTTTTATGTTAAATATTACATATGCATTTAATTGGATAATTTTGGCTATTTGTTGGATTTTCACTAAGTTAACATAATTTGTGACTCATTGGGATTAAAATTTTTCATTATCATAATCATTCACATCCCACCCAATTCCAAAAACTAATGGGTATTTAATACTCAATTCCATTAACTACTCATTTATTAATTTCCTATCTCATTTCTTCCCAATCCCGCCCAAATTACATTCTTCACAAACATTTTGTCACCATTATCGAAGGATCAATGGCTATTATTAATTTATTATCAAGTGAAGCAATCAAATTTGAACATACACCTAAGCTTTCTGGTTTCATTTCGACTGGTACCCCATCAACTGAAATAACATTTCAATCACAACATTGATTAGCTACTCATCTTAACCTGATTATAATTTATCTAATATTCTATTACGTCCGTCCCTCCCAATTCTGCACTCATTTTTTAGCTACTCCCTCTATCACATCCAATTCTCCACACTTTAACTTTAGTAAACTCACTCAAAAATAAATAAATTGATCATTGATATATATAATTGTGTGTGTAAATACAAGTTATAAAAAGTTGATATTTTAAAAATACACGTTATTAAAAATTTAACATCACATATTCAACACATATTAGGGTTTTACGTAGAAAGGAAGTTTCATATTAGAGAAGAAACAAAATTGGGGAATAAACCCCAAATCTGATACATCGCCAAAACAAAGTTGTACTGAGTATATATGGTGCTCAAAGGGAGAAAAAACAACTACAACTGTACATCTAATCGTGTATAGACACGTGGAGTAGGAGGAATAAAAAAGGTCAAAAAAACTGTAAACAAAGAATAAAAGACTAAATGGAACAATGTCATTTAGCCTCTATCGCCAAACCTTCTTCTTCATGAAACTCCACTAATGGCGGAATGAGAAAAACTCAAGTCACTCTTCAACGTCCCCCCCAATCTGGATAGGAGAGAAGAAGCAAAAGCGCAGATGACAAGTTAAGGTGAAACGCTACAGCAGGAAGGATTTTCGTGAAAATATCCACAAGTTGTAGGAGTGAAAACACCTTTATGGGAAGGACAACACCAGCCAAGTAGTATTCTCGTGCCAGTGACAATCGATCTCTAAATGTTGGTATGCTCGTGAAATAATGGGTTGGCTGAGATGTAAATAGCCGCCTAGCTGTCACAGTATAATGTAAGCGGGAATTGAAGAGGGATGTGAAGATCATAAGTAAGAAAACTTATCCATTTGAGTTCATAGGCCGTCATAAACATACTCCGATATTCATATTCTGCGGAATACTTTGAAATAGTATATAATTTCTTAGATTTCCAAGAAATAAGTGAAGATCCAAAAAGTATGGCAAATCCCGTGACAGACTTTCTCGAATCCGTGTACTTGCTCCAATCGGCATCACAACAAGCAGTGATTGTGGAGTTAGAGGTGGCTGGTTAAAAAAGACCATGAGAATGAAGAGCTGCATGAAGGTGATAAGCAGTGGGTGATTGGACAATCTGGGATAGCTGATGGATTGAATAAGTGATGTCCGATCTGGTGAAGTTGGGGTTAGAGAAACCTCCCAATCATTCGACGAAATACACTTGGATCAGATAGAAGTGGAGATGAGGAATCATCTTTCCAGGTGAGAGGCAAAGGTGTGGCAGCCGAAGAAGACTGTTGCATCCCACGATCTTTGGTGATATCCAAGATATACTTGGTTTGGCTGAGAAAGATGCCACCAGGAGAGCAAGCCAGCTTAATACCGAGGAAGAATTTTGTAGTCTGAAGGTCTTTAATGGTGAAGGCTGCATGGAGAGAAGATTTAACCCGAGCAATGTCACTTAAGGAATCGACAACCAACAGTACATCATCTACATAAACCAAAATAGCTACAGTTCTGAGAAGTGATCCTGTAGAAAAGGAAATAGTTATGAAGATATTGGGAGAAACCAAGAGAGATAAAGAGAGCAGATGATTAGTGAACCTCTTGTTCCATTGTCTAGAGGCTTGCTTAAAGCCATAAAGACTTTTTTTCAAACTGCATACAAGATCAGGTGAAAACAGTTAATAACCAGGTGGAGGGCTCTTGCACACAGTCTCATCAAGATTTCCATGGAGAAAGGCATTCTTGATGTCGATCTGGTGGATTAACCAAGACTTGGATGTTGCAAGAGGCAGTAGAAAACGTATGGTTACAGTTTTGGCCACTGGAGAAAACACCTCAAAGAAGTCAATCCCCCTCTAATTGACTGAAACCCTTGGCAACCAACCTAGCTTTGTATCTAGCAATGAATCCACCAGGTTTACATTTAACCTTGTAAACCCATTTGGATCCCACTGCCTTCTTTCCTATAGGTAAAGGTACAAGTTCACAGGTTTGGTTATTTTCCAAAGCCTGGATTCTTCATGCATAACTCTCGCCCATTCAGGGCATTGATTAGCCTATACAAATGAATATGGTTCGTGTATATTTGTAATGGTGCTAGGAAAGGAAGTGTATGAAAGTGTAAACTATGGAATAGAGGTAGAGTTAGTGACGGAGGATATCACAAAGTCTTTGGTCCAAATCGGAGGCTTTCTAATTCTGGCAGGTAATGGAGGCTGAGAAGAGAATAAAGGTGATGTGGATGAAGAAGTTTGAGAACCTGGAGTTAGTTGATTAGAAGAGGAAGTATGAGGAGAAGAATCAGAAAATTTATTTACTGAGGGAGACTGATCAAGCACGGGTGACTGAGTAGATAAATGATTACGAAGAGAACCTAAAACTGCAGGTTCGGGAGACTGAGACAGAATAAATGGAGCAGATGAGGTATGAAAAGGATATGGCATGGAACTGGGAAGAGTGTGAGATGGAATGGTAGGGCAAGAAGAAGAAGATGGTTGCACTTGGAAAGGTAGGATAGAGGGATTTGTATAGGGAAATTTGTCTTCATAAAAAATCACATCCCTAGGGATTACGATCTTCTTGTTGGTGAAGTCAAAAAGTTTATAGCCTTTTTGTCCTGGTGGGAGGCCTAAGAACATACAAGGGAATAACCTAGGACTCAATTAATCTTTGTGAGGAACCGTGTTAGTGGCAAAAGCAATGCAACCAAAAACTCTCATGGATTGATAATCTGGTGGCTTATGGAATAGATATTCATATGAAGACTTGCAGCGCAGGACAGAGGATGAAATTCTATTTATGAGGTAAGTAGCTGAAAGAACAGCATCACCTCAAAATTGAGGAACAAATTTGAAGCAGTTTGAGTAGTGACAAGATCAAACTAAAAAATTGTTCATCCTCGAAAACTATCCTTAAACAACAAAATGGAGAGACCATGATAACAATAGTAATCGTGGAACCTAGAAATACACATCTCCTTTGAGCGTCAGCATTAACATAGTTATGTACATGTACAAGTAATAAGCTATCCTCTGCAAACTTCTCTCTCTCGAAAAAGCAAAACCAAAGCAGCCGTTTGAGGGGCTGCCACTGCCACCACCAGATCCAGTGGTCCAGCGGCCCCTCCCCCTCTAGTTGTAGTTTTCTTTTCCCTTTTTAGTAGTTGTAGTAGTGAACGGGAGTTGATCGGCGTAGAGGCGACCAATCGGAGGAATCAGAGATATCAAGGACCGAAGAAGAAACCGGCACTGGATTTCCCGGAGAAGATGTCCGGCCGATGGTGACAAAGAGGTGGCGCAGTCGTTGCCAGATGGAGAAGAAGCTCAGCCAACACGTGACGGGCTCAACTTGTTGATTAGAAAACATAAGGAGGCGACAAAAGGCCGTCTGTGGCGGAGCAAGATCGCAGGAAAATTCGACTTTGACTGGAAAAGACCGCCGGAGATGGTGTGGCACACTCGGAAAATTCGACTTTGACTGGAAAAGACCGCCAGAATTTTATCTCACCTTGTAATAGTTAGGTTTTTCTCATTTTAATTATGGTCTTCTAGTGTTTAGTAGTTCATCACGTGTAATAGAATGGACTAGCGTAATACTAGTTTATTAGCTACAAGTAGATAGATGAACACTGGTGATTGTGCATACAATCACTCATAAATGTAACAATTTCTATATATTAATGAGAAAAAGCCCGACTATTTGTTAAAAAATAAGAAGAAGTAAGTAATAAGCTCAGTTAAAGTAAGTTGTCCGCAGTGTTGGAGAAAAGAGACAAGTTGATAATCTACTGTATTCCTTATAATTGCTCTGAAAAAGCTCCTCAGACCAAACACCAAGCACCCTACACACAACTTAAAACCTTACAAGCAACTCAAACCTCTAAGCTCCAATCTGGAAATTACCCATCCCTTGTAATTGCACTAATTACATGCTCTAGCATCATCATTTAAGGTTAATCATGAAAGCTCAAGGCGAGCACGTATCTCTAAATCCCTTTATACCAAAGGGTACAAAATAATCACAAAAATACAACAAAATCTTGGTGAATCAAACACATGCTTCAGATGTGCTCTTGCTCCTCTCTCCTCTCACCATCGTCTTCACAAATAGCTCCCCTGCTCGATAAGACGAGCGGACCTGTCACGCCACAAACATTAAACTTTAAACATTGAGCATCAAGCATTAAGCAACCAAGCTTACCAGTGGTCCACTAGCAACATATCTGAACCCGATCGACTCTCCATATTCTTTCCAGCGTGTAAACTTTTCTGGGGTAACATACTCTTTTACAGAAAGGTGCAATGGAGTCGGCTGCAAAGCATGAACAACGCTATATTATTGTTCATCTCATATAATTATCCATACTCGTTCTGCAAGGAAAGAATGTGAGCTACAAACACAATTCTTTAGATAACCATGCAGTGAACAAGAAATATCACATTCAGAATGCTAGAGAAGTGATTAGACTAACCTGTAAATACTGTCCAAGAGTCAGGATATCAACACCTATTGCCCGCAAATCGGCCATGGTTTGCTTCAACTCGTCATCAGTTTCACCGAGACCCAACATAATGGATGACTTGGTTATCATCCCTTCCTTACTCACCTTTGCGTGTTTCAGGACTGACAAGCTTTGCTCATACCTGCCCCCGAATCAAGTACAGTAAGTTCACAAGTACAGTAAGTGTGTGCCTAAAGGATAAGGGCAAACACACTCTACTTCAATCTTTGTAATAAACAGTAAACTAGACTAATGCTACAAACTCAAAATCTGATAGCTAAGAATCTTCTCCTTGAGGGAATGACACAAACATCAGCACAAGCACAGCATCCTGAAAATCACACCAAGTTCATAACTAACTCAGAGCGACTACATAAACCTTGATATAACAGCTATTATTGGAGAAAAAACATTATCAAAATCAGTACAAAGTATCAGTTAAACGTATAGCCTAACAACAGAAGTGCACAAGAAGGAGGGAAGTATTTCATGCTTAGAAATTTTGTGCTGAGCAACTACACAGAGATGATGACAGTTAAACTCCAATTGCAATTCACACTCAAATAAGCCTTACTAAAAGGTTTTTCATACTGTATTTGTAGCAGGTGCAGAAGAACTAGTTCCCCCTACAAGAAATGGACAAGCTTACCCAGCCCTGGGATCCCTAACAACACGCTGGAGGCGTTTCACAGTCTCAATGTTGTGAGCGAAAACATCCAATCCCGAGTGAACTAACGCAGAAACAGCATGAAGGTCCCCCCGGAAATCAGAAGTCAAACACTCCACCATTATATCAGGCTTGAGTTCCTGTAGTAAACCAAGACAGAGAGTGTAGAGCAAGCATCCAACACATAAAGCTCATTGCAGCATCAAGCAAGTAAAAACAGACCTTCATGGCTTTCACAGTTTGAACAAAATGACCACTCCCGCCATCCGGCAGATCATCTCGATCAACGCTGGTGAGCACAATATAATCCACCCTACATTATTATGAAATGAAGTCACTTTCTGCTCCTAGAGAAAACAAGAAAACTGAAACATACCCCCAGCTGGCAACAGCCAAGGCGGTGTTGAGGGGCTCCAAGGGATCAGGAGGCGGAGGAGTCCTGCTGGTCTTGACAGCACAGAACCTGCATCCCCGAGTGCAGGTGTCGCCGAGAACCATGATGGTGGCCGTGGCAATCCCATCGCCGCCGCCATTCCAGCACTCCCCGATGTTGGGGCACTGCGCCTCCTCGCACACTGTGTGGAGCTTCAGTCTGGACAGAGATTCCTTAACCTCGTCGAACTTGGGGCCCTGGGGAGCCTTCTGCCTCAGCCACTGCGGCTTCTTCACATCCGGATCCCTCCCGGTGAAAGGCCCCACCTTGGCAGTTGCTCTCGGAGGAGTGAAGGACGGATTTTTAAGACACTGGCGAAGAGCGAAAAGAGGCGGCGGAGATGGGGTGGGGGATTTCGAGATGTACATCTTGCAATTACAATGGCGATGAAGAGAGCGAGGATTTTATGGTAGTACTAGAACGAAATCAGGCATTGACATCTCCGCCCATGTTGGAAGTTGGAATTTATTTCTTCGTTGGTTTGGTAGGTGAAAAACAAGAGAAGAAGGGCCTAATTGCTATCAAGTCCCCCAAATAGGCACTTGCAGAAAGTACCCTCACTCCACCAGTCGTCCCTTCCGCCGCCTTACTTTCCTGTGGGAGCCAACAAATGGGACAATTCCAGAGCCAACAAGTGGGGGAGAAGGACAAGGATTCATCTTCTCTCGGCTCTCTCATTGGTCTGATCTTGAGCTAGGCATCGTACTACTTTCTCTACTGATTTGCAACTCTGAAAAGTCTCTTGCTTTTGATACCTTCTGCGGAGGCTGCAGCGTTCGGTGAGGAGGGTGACAATTTGGTAAAAGCCTACCCTTTTTCCGGTATTGGCTTTGAACTTTTGATGTTGGCATTGTTCATGCATATCTGATGATCAGTCAATGGAGGAAAAGGCAAAGAGAGCGCTGGTTGCATTGCTCACTTGAGGTCTGGACCTTGTGGCTCTCAATTCTCGGATGCCTTCCTTTGTTTCCTCAACAGTACTGCTCCTGAGAAGGTTACTTTTTTTTGGTTGGAATTCATTACTTCAATTGCCATCAACATTTGGAGGCTTTATTGGTGCCATATTTGGTTTAGTAATGAAATGTGTGCCTCTTCTCCTGAGGGCTGCTTTGTGGATAAGGGTTTTTTCGCTGTGTAATATGTGCATATATTTCCTCCTTGCAGGGGCGTGAATCCATTTGTGGCGCTGCAGGGTTGTATTAAAGTAAATCCAGGTGCATTCTCAAAGGACAATTTAGGTAGCGATCAAAATGGCAAAGAAGATGATCACAGTACCACCGCTGAGATGGGTGAAGTCGAAAAGCCGTCCCAAGAAAAGAAAATTCGACCTCCCCTTTGGTCTGTGGAATCCAAAACGAAACAAAAGCAAAAGTCATAGGCAGAACTTCTTAGTAGTTTCTGTTCAGATTCATTCGAACCGTCTATTTCTCTAGGCTGATCTGATGTAGAGGGTATTGGTCTCACCTGGATTCTAAACTTGGGTTTTGAGTACACGGAAATGGTTGTGTTGCTTTCTTTTCTTTTCTTTTTTGGTAAATGCTCTTCTTTTTCCCCTGAAATGGAGTTTAATTTTTTGTTTGTTGGAGTATCCTGTAAAAGGAATTGGTGTCATTGAATGGTGGACGAATAATTAGTCTTGGAAGTTGCTGATATGGAATGATGAACCCATGGTCTTGAGATTTGAATGTCAAGTAGCTGATATGAATTAGTCTTTGTTATTGCTACAGTGACAGGTGTGTATATTGAGTTTGATCATTATTTGCTCCTTGCCTTCTTTTTATTCTATCAGTTTGCAAGTAATGTTTGCTTATACTTTGGTGGTCTCTGTGGTTATTGCATTTGCAGAAAATACTATCTTTGATTCTGTTGATCTGGGTCGTATTGCCTTTTCATTTATACCAAGTTGTGCAAAGATGGTGTGAGGAAAATGTTGCGAGCAGACCCGAAGGGAAAGCTTTCTGCAGCTGATGTTCTAAGTAATGCTCAGCTAAGATGGTTTTTTGTCATTAAAAATTTTTAGTGCTCATGAAGTTGTACGTGTGAATGCGTGTTCTTAATCAGTTGGTGAAGATACTTGTACATGGTTCCTAGCTTTAAGGACTCGTATTTGTTAACTTCAATTGCCGCATAAAACAAGAACCTATATTTGAAATAAAAGATGATTCATTCATATCGAAGAAAGTCCATACAAAAGGTAGGATGCTACCATTGATGTCGAGAATACTTGTCATACATCCCCTTGTCTCAAGTTTTGTTGTATGATCACAAGTCAGAGAAACTTATGAGCCTTGGATGACATTGCTGTGCTGACTAGGATGAACAAGCTGAAGAAAGTAGCTGTCAAACCTGGGGAAGAGGAACTAGGCGGTTTGTTAAACGTTGTTTTGCGAGCTAGGAGGAGGAGGAGGGATGTGCGGCAAGCAGTAACAAGTTGGAGTGCATGGGACATGATGAGTCCCGTTTCATCAACAGCAAACGCCACTAGGTTGAAGCAACATTCCATTTCCAAGGTAAGTCCCTGAACCAAGCAAAGAGCGTCGTGGAGTTGGAAGGGGTGACATTGGTGCCTCTTTAAGTCACGGCGGCCATGAGTTTCATCTCCACTCCAACCTCCGGGATCAAAATTTTTGTTTCCTGAAGTTTGAAAACTACTGATGGATCAATTCTTGAGTTGTTAAGGATATGAAGAAATTGATAGCTCCTATATATACATATAAATAGTATTTTTATTGAGCAGTATAAACAGTAAATAATATGAACAGAAAACAAAACATTCAAACTGAAACAATATACCTTAATACTTTGTTGGTTTACTTAATATAATTCTGGCTTGGGGTTCATATCCTGATCTATAAAATAGATGAACTGCGGGAGGTTCTATCTGAGTGTAGAATGAGGGGATTGTAAGATTTACAAGAGGGGTTGAAAGCAGCGTAGTTACAAATGAATTCAAGTTGCCTATATATAGAGTTTTTATCTATTACATTGCATTTTTTTTAAAAAAAATCCGGAG
>JAULKJ010000010.1:5246236-5265798 GCA_032355405.1 Rubia balearica
CATTAGACTCAAACTAGGTTACAAAATGAAGGATTTAGATACGAAAACCGAAAATGGTTATCTAAACCCCTTATGATATAAACCTACCTAAATCTAGAAATCTTCCAACAAAAGATAACAAAAGAGATGTTAAATGCTTCGGAAAATACATGCATTTGACGTCTCATTAGCCTCTCTCCAATTTCTTTATCGGTGACCATCCAGGAACCATCTTCGATGGCCAAGGTACATTGTTTTATATACATCCATGTTTCAATTGAAAATAGAGCATGTTAAGCATAAAATAGAGAAAGTCACGTGACCTTTTATGGAATATCCCAAAATATTCCCATATACGGGAAGTCATTGACTATGCAAAATAACATGACTCGAAGATTAAATTCGGCATAACGACATGCATAAAAAATATTCACACCATCAGGTTTCCAAAGTAGTTCAAGATTGTCCATCAACAACACTAAGAAAACATCAATGTCATTTCCTTGTTGTTTGGGACCAAATCACTAAAATCAATATAACGTACTTCCTTTTCATACACAAGAAAGGAGGTAGGTTTAAATCATTAGCATCACAAGCCAAGAGTTGTTGTTGCTACTCATATTACCAAAATGATTCTTCTTATCAGTACATAGTCCCAACCTCATATTAGGTGCATCCAAACCAAACTTTGGAAAATCAATGTTTGTTTCTTCCACTGATCTCCATATGCGGGATGTCGTATCATGTCATCTTCATCCACCTCTCGGTCAACATTCCTTGTTAATTTTTTCACATCTTGAATGTTTGGGAATAGTCTTTTCATATGTGAAATGATGGGAAGATACCAAGCAACCTTAGTCGGGACATGTTTTGTACGACCCCTACAATCTTATCACCACCAACAACATGTACCTCCTTCATTTTAAACCTTGGACTCTTGCACTTCGGAAAAAATGTTGAATCAGGGCTTCATTGAGGAGGAGATAGAGCACCACTTGAGTTTAAAAAATTCAAGACCGATAGATATCAAGTCTACCTAGAGTCCAACAAGGGGGACTGTAGAGAGTACAATACCCCATAAGTTTGGGTCACTGTTGTGGACATCATAAGTACAAATTTCACGTAAATAACATATGTTAATTCCAACTTTTCATATTATTGGGTTTCATTAATAAATTCATATCCAAACAGTTTAGGATCAAAGAGGAGGCCGAGAATTGCACATTCTTGTTGGAAATCAGTGAGGAAAAGTTGATCTGGGCAACGAAGAAGAAGGATTACCTCGGTCGGTACAGGGGAACGTAAACTGGACTGTCGTCATCTGTTTCTATACCATATCTTGCGAAGAGCAAGTGTGAAAATAGCTCATCAGCCTACAAAGGGAACCAAAGAAATCTTTCCTAGATCAGCCGATGGAGAAGGCAATGGTGGCATACCTTGACCATGGGGATCGCAGCTGCGGGCACAGTTAATATCCCCACTGGGCTCGACGATCATAAAAGATTCATCTAGAAACCCTTGGTCGATATATCCACCATTCTCAGCGGGTTGAGATATGATCCTAGCACTTGATTGAAAGATGAGGAGGTAAGACGCGATTGCATTAATTTATTTCAATTATATAAATTAATAGGGTTATATCTTCAGTTTATTGGACAAACTAACTATTTCTCTCTTTCTACAACTTACAAAATGGTGAGGTGGTGAGATTTTTTATTAGGAGCAATAAATGGAGAAAAGGTGATGGTTGCAAAAACCTTGCGACAAAAATCACGAAGTCGAGAAAATGCACCAGGTGGAGTAGCCCATGCCCGAGTGTGCAAGCCAATCTATCATACTAATGCACGATTGTTGTCTGCTGACAACCAATTCAGCGATGTCATAGAGGCGTTGGGAAATATGGTTGATTGTCTTGTGATGCTAATGATTTAAAACCATTCGATTGAGAGGTATCTTCGGTTGAAGACAAAGAAGAGTGCTCGGGTCACGAGGCTAAGGATGTGACAAGAAAGGAAACCATGGGAAGATGATTTGGAATACCTCAATGTCAGTGATGATGAGGTAATTTCATCAACAAATTACAAAATCTGTTATGCTTCTCTTACAAATATTGTTTTGATTATTTCTTATTTAACTATAGTAAAATCTGTTATGCTTCTCTTACAAATATTGTTTTGATTATTTCTTATTTAACTATAGTTATTTTCTAATCAGAATACTCATACATCATCGCCAAAACCTTCTAAATGGAGCAGCGATCTCCGATCATCCCAGCAAAACCACACAACCCAAAACCTATCAAACAGGTACGTCTCTAGACCATCAATCATAGTCACTATTAAGCTATTTTTATTCTACAACCAAATAAGTAACCATGTTTTTACTTTGGACATGCAGATTGTAAACAAGCGCAATTTGAATGTTTATCCTGAGATGGCAAAGTACATAGAGAGTATTGCAACGAGGTTATCAAGGAAACGCAACAAAATGGCAACGTTGTGTTCTTACCCCAATTCTGACCTTCAACATTTGTCAGAGCACATGCATTTGGAGTGGAGATAAATCAGATGGTTGAGTTATGGAACAAGTTTGGGAACTTCTCTTCCATAACCTGGACTTCAACGCACAAGTGGATGTGTGGATGGGGTAAGTTTTACACATTACATTGTAAATGATTTTTGTCTCATTTTGCTTCTCATTCGGGACAAAGTATACGAAATTAACAATGGCTTCATCCAATTATACTCTTCGAACATGGGAAACCTGGACAAGAAGTACATTGAAAAGGAAATCAATAATTGTGTTGAGCAGATTTTCACGACCATGCACACAACTAAAACTGACATCTATTTGGTGCCCTACCTTAGAGTTTAAGCCACAAACTCTAATTCTAATACCTCTTCTCACATCATTCTTGCATTTTAATTCATTAATTAGTTCTATTTCAACGCATCGATCATTGGAACCTCATCCTCATTTGTCTTAGTACAGATGGAGTTTTTACCCTCAACACAATGACCGAATGCATCAAATCCAGCCATATAATTGACACCCAAGTGATTTCCAAGTATTTAAATTATTTTCAATGTACGTATTTCATCTAGTCTAATTTAGGCACATAAGCTTTCCAAATTCTATATTTATGTACATATAAAAGGGAGAAGAGGGAGATTAAACCATCTCCCGATTAACCTGGAAAATCATGAACATTTATGTAATTCATTCAATCCATAAATTTCAATTTGACTTTGATCATTGAATACATTGACAAATGGTCTATTTTTTCTAGCACCGATGTTAGAACAATTTGTGGGAATGCGGATACTATGTCATGCTATTTATTGATGAATTGGTGCTCAAAAAAAACTCCACCAATATCCTTTAAATAAGTGGCTAATATACCAAATGGAACCTTTGTTTTTTTACATATTCAATATTTGGACCTGATATTGAGCATATTAAAATCGCAGGTGTTTTTGGAAGGAAAGGGAGCATACCATACCTATGAAATTCAAGATGCCGCAAAGAGATGGTGCGAGACTAGGTATAGGTATATTCAAAAGAAACAAAGACTTCCATGGACATCCTGGATTAAATAAGGATGAAATAGTTGGATGATTGTTAGTGCGTTGCATTTGTTTGAAGATTGATAGCGGTTGGATGAAAATATTGTTATGATTTCTTCTTTCAATCATTTTTGTTTAGGATTTTTTTTATTTTCTTTCATTTAATACATTTTAATTCAAATCTACAAATACATTAGTTGTTTTGTATTTCTTCACTAAATATCCGCTGAATCGATCCAAGTTGGGCATGCATATCGAACTAGCGCATTGAAAATGAAATTCAATACTAGCACTGGTACAATCAATATACAACTGGTGCTAGAAAATACAAGCACCGGTTGTATCTTTCTTACCAGTGCTAACCAATAATAGGCAACTGGTTCGTTACAAGCAACCGGTGCTGTAAAATACAACCATTGCCTAAGAATGAGCCCTTGTACCAATCAATATACTGTGGCTACAAAAGGATTAGCACAACACTGAACGTCCATTACAATCACAACACCGATAAGGATAATGTTTCGGTACTTAATGCAGGTAGTCGTACCAGATGATATACACTGGTACATTGACTTAAGCACCGATATTGATTACCGGTGCTGGACATCTACATTCTAGCACCACCATACTTTGGCATCGGTATTTAAAGGGGTCAGATTACCAGTGCCTACGTGGAAAAATACCGATGCCTATGTATCTGTCCTGCCGTAGCGTTGATTACATTGCAACAATTTCTAAGGTTAATTTTCGTTTGCCTAATCTCGGTTCTTAGATCTCATAAAATATTCAAAAGTGTACAAAATATTTCAATATATAGGCCCCGATGCTCGTTAACATACAATGGGTCAAGGGAAAACATAGTATCTTAACGAAAGCTATGCTAGCTCGAACACATAGGTCACGCGTGAAAACCACTCGCTCGGGATTTTTGGACATGGGGGAGCTTTAATTACAGAAGAATGTATTTGAGCCATACGTGTACGTATGCATGTGCAGCGGTGAGTTTCCAAACCCAGAATTTTCATGCCTGGTAAATTTTTAAATTTAATCTTCTAACACACGAATGGGCATGCATGATGAAATCAACGCAATCTTCCGATTTTACAATTTTCTGATCGATTCTGCATCTATTCTTTGGTTTTTGTCATTTTCATATGTTCATCGACATTTGTTTGAGGGCCAGAATCGAAGATTGAGTTTAAATCATATTATGATCGCTTTTTTCCTTGAATCCACACAAGGAAGATTAATTCAATATTCATTAGCCATATCATTAATCAAAGAGTAGCCTTCCTTCCATTTTAAAAACCTCAAGATGTTTTACAGGATCAAAGTGTGAAGCATTTTTCGTTGCGATTGGATTAGCAGAATTAATGTAAGTTAGAAGTTTGAGATTTCGAAATGCACCCTATAAAATGCACACATGCATAATACATGAACATCTGATTCATTGCAGTTTGTGCCCTAACTCGTTGATACATTCAACATGTGAATGTTGTTTCATAAATGAGGATATGTTACCCTTTAACGTGACGTGTAGGAATTGGTTTTGAACATTTCACCAAGCTGATCGCGAAAGAACATTATACGATCAAATAGTTGAATAACGAGAATGGCTGAAGGCTGGGAAGAACATGGGAATTCACCTGCAGCTCTATTGATTTTCATCACCATTGGGGTTTTCCAGTTCTTGTCAAGATATATCGACATACAGAAAAAGGTGATTTAGGTTATGAAATTACTTATGTTCTTGGGTGAGATTTGTTTTCTGCTTGTATGATTTGAATTAATGTCTAAAATCAGAAAAAAGGAATTCCTCCTTGTATAAATTCTGTTTTTAAAATTCCAATTTTGATTCCTTTATGCAGAGGGGATCAAGGACTCCAGAAGAAGTTCAAATTCGTGCCGAGATAAAAAGGCTCTATAAGGAAGCCAGCACATATTCACAGTAAGTGCTTAATTTGCTCATCATTTGCTGAATGTTGGTGGAAATTTTGATTGAATGGCGGCGGCTTCAATCTTGAGACGCGAGACTTGTTTGGCTTTGGATCTCCACAAGCAATGTTCAATTTTCCATCCATTAATTGAGTATTTAGGTGTATATATCCTGACCAAAAGTTATTTAGTTGCATTTTAAGGTGTATATATCCATTAATTGAGTTTTTAGCTTCCATCTCGTTGCATGTTTGCAGACCTTCAACATTTGCACAAGCCGCGAGACTCCAAAGATTGGGGGCTGCTAAGGAGAAAGAGCTTGCAAAGAGTAATGTATTTTCCACATTTAGCTTCTTTCCATTTCAAGCTAGTTTGATACTTGTAAAATGTTTTTTGATTCACATGCAGTTCAAGATGCCAAGGGGAAGGAGTTAAAATCATCATACGACTCTTCCAAAATAATCTTGATGATTGTAAGGGTAAGATTTAAGAAACTTTATGAGTAGGAGGATTTGATTTATTGCTCATATGGATTTTAAGCTGTTGCTTATGGTAGGTTGTGACGTATATTTTGTTGCTCATCTGGTTTCGGGGCTTCCCCGTGGCAGCCATTTCTCATAGGCTTGTGCAACCTTTTGGTAATTCTTCTTTTCTTTTGTGCTTACTACTTAATGTTCTCTGCATATGTAGAATTAACTGCTTCATTCATTAGTTTGTCAATGTTGTAAGATATAATAACTTGTCAGACTATTTTTCGCAGGAAGAATTTTGTCATGGAGAACTGGGGTTTCACAGAACGACAGTGTTGTGGTAAGTTTCGAATGTTCTACTACGCTATACATGTTAAAATCTGTATTAAAGGAAAAACAGTTGATAAAAAGCATCAGTTAACTGTAAATGCAAAACAAGAGAGTTCTGATCATTTGCGTGTTTGCGCTTCAGGTTGGAATAATTCCTTGGCTGATACTATCTACAAGAGTTTGCAAAATTATCAGCCGAAAGTTAATTAAGTAATTACAGCACTTTTGAACTAAGCTAGGACTGAACTATCAACCGAAAGCGATTAAGCAAAATATTACAGCACATTTGAACAAATCAAGGGATAATTAGGATGAACTATACAAGAAATCAATGAATGATAATGTTCAGAACATCACGTCAAGCGCATGGGTGATAACTGATGCGTGATGCGCCCACCAGATTGCCTCCTTGGTTCGGGACAAAGCTAAGCCAACACATTCCTGATAGTAATATGAGTAGATGTTGATTCTTTGAGTTAAATGTATAGATTATAGGAATTGTTTTGACTATGAGGAACAGAAGAAAGTTGGGTATTTGAATGAAATTTGTAACATCAGTTGAGATGTATGAAAGGCTTTGATTTCATTAAATCAATGATATATAGAGTACAATCCATCTAGAGGTTGAGTTATACTAGAACTCTAACCCTAGAATATTTACTAGAATCACCTAATCTAGTCATCGGGTTGACTTAATCTAACACCCCCTCTCAAGCGAAACGTCGGATTCTCAGAGATGCAAAGCTTGGATCTGAAGAACTCAAAGAGCGGAAGAGAGAGACCCTTGGTGAAGATGTCCGACCTCAATCTGAAGGGAAATAGAAACATGAGTGATGTGCAGCTTGCCAGCCGTAACTAGCTCCCGAACAAAGTGGTAGTTGGTATCAATGTGCTTCATCCGCTTGTGAGCCACCGGATTCTGAGCCAAAAATATCGCACTATTGTTGTCCCATAACAGAAGTGGAGAACCATAGAGCGGAACACGAAGATCTCGCAGAAGATGAGTCAGCCAAACAACCCCAGAAGCCGTGTTGGCGAGAGCCAGGTACTCAGACTCAGTGCTGGAGCGAGAAATAATGGGCTGCTTCTTGGCACTCTAGGAGACAAGATTACCGCCAAGAAAGATAACATAGCCATAAGTGCATCGTTAAGTCTCAAGGCATAGAGCCCAATTAGCATCAGAATCGCTCAATACCTCAGGAGTGTTAGCAAAGCGGAAAGTGAGGCCAAAGTGCTCATACCCTGAACATAACGAAGAATCCAAGTGAAAGCTGCAAAATGATCATCCCTAGGGTCATGAAAATACTAACTAACAGACTTAACCCAACGGCTAAGTATGGACGAGAAATAGTCAGATACAGAAGATCCCCAAATAGTAACCGGTAGAGCGTCTGCTTCTTGAACAGAGGAATAGTGCTGCTGTGAAGCTGAGAGCTGGGCTGAAATAGAGTGGAGATTGGAGTTGCATCAAACTTCCCGACAAGAGTGAGAATATTGCAGGCATACTTAGCTTAACCAAGAAGAAGATCTGAGGCAGTAGGTGAAACTTCTAGGCCAAGAAAGTATTGAAGGGCACCCAAGTTATTAGTGGCAAAAACCAGATTAGTATGATCAATTAACCGATGAAGAAGAGTCAAGTCGTTGCAGGTGAAAATGATGTCGTCCATATAAATGAGTAAATACAACAACGAAGAACTTCAAGACAGGACAAATAAAAAAGTGCCAGCATAGCTACATCCAAAACTAAGCTGAAGCAAGTGGGTGCTAGATCACTGGAACCATGCCCGGGGAGATTGCTCCAGACCATAAATAGCCCTTCGCAGGCAACAAACATAGTCAGAATGAAGTAGGTCCTTGCAGCTGACTGGTTGTGCCATATAAACTGGAGAATCAAGTACACTGTTGAGAAATGTGTTCTTGACATCCAACTAATGAAAGGGTTAAGGTCGCATAGTGGCAATAGAAAGAACAGTACGAATAGTAGAGGCTTTGACCACGAGGCTAAAAGTATGGTCAAAGTAAAAAACCCAGAATCTAAGAGAACCCTTGAGCCACCAGACATACCTCATGGCAATCAAATGTGCCATCAGGACGATACTTCAGGCGATAGACCCATTTGGAGCCAGCAATGTTGACATCCTATGGGTGCAAAACCAAATCCTAAGTATGATGGCAACGAAGGGCTGCAATCTTATCATCTATGGCTGAGACCCAAGATGGATCATGAAGGGTCAAGCGATAGTCTGTAGGTTCCGGAGAAAATACCATGAGCCACCATGTATGAATGATCACGCCGCTGGATAACACCAGATGCAAACCTAGTAGTCATCTGGTGGGGGTGCGACCGAGGAGGGGAGGTTGTGGATATAGCCTCGATTGAAAGGGGTCGGTGGCCCTGATAGACTAGCCGGCGGCGAGACAGGTGAGGCAAGACAATTTGGGCCGACTACTGGTTAGTCCGAGTTTATAGAACATATGGAGCAAGGCGCCAAAGGTGATGCAGAAATAGACGAGGGGAAAGGAGATGTAGAATCTGACTCGGGATCAAGAAAGGCAGAAACATCTAACACTGGAGGTGGAGAACCAATTTTTTTTAAGGAATGGATGGGGCAAAGGGAAAACACATCTCGTCAAAATGAGCATGTGGAGTGATATAGATTCTACCAGTAGAAGGATTGAGGCACCGAAAACCTTTAGGCTGCGAGGAGTTGCCAATAAATACACATGGAATACTACGAGGAAGTAACTTGTGGTCAGCAAAGTGGCAAACGAAAGGGAATACTCAATAACCAAATGCATGAAAATCGGTACATATGGGAACCCGACCATTAACAACTTCAAATGGTGATTGCCTGCCAAGAACATAAGTAGGCAACTGATTGTTGGTATAAGTAGTCGCAGCAAAGGTGTCAGGCTAGTGGGAGAGAGGGACATGTGAGTGGTATAACATAAACAAACCTATGTAAACATTGTAGCGTTGTTTACGCTCAGCCTGACCGTTCTGCTCAGGAGTATATATGGGCAAGAAATCTGATGATGTATTCCTTTTGTCTGAAATGAGAACGTATGCGACCATTTACGAACTCGGTTCCTCCATCACTCTGAAAGACCTTAATGATGGAAGAAAATTGGCTCTCCACAAAAGCCTCAAATTGACGATAAACCTCCCAAAATTCAGATTTTCAACGTAGTGGGTAAAATCACGAGAGCCGAGAATAATCATCAAGAAAAAAAGCATTGTATGAAAAATCATCAACATATAAAATAGGATAAGGCCCCATAAATCACAATGAACTATGTCAAGTACCTTGGCAGCACGCTTATCATTTGTATGAAAAGATAAACGTTTTCCTCTAGTCTTTTCACACACATCACAAAGGGTAGGTTTAGGAAACACCGATGAGACAGATAAGGTTAAAAAATCATACAAACCAGAAATAATGAAATGTGGAACATAACTGGGTCTAGCATGCCAAGTTTCGAAATACGCACGCGACTTATTTGATTTCATAGTAGACAATAAAGCGATTGCATCATAGTCTAAAACATAAAGCCCATTTTTCACTCTGACCATGATTCAAAGTTTCCTTAGTGATTTTATGCTAAATAATAGATAATCAATCATCAAAGCAGACAACAGAGTTTAAATCCCGACTTAACTTGCTAATTGAAAGATTTTTTTAGTGATATCAGGCATAATAAGCACATCATAAAGAGATATAGACTTAGAAATTTGATAATCGCTAACATAACCAATGAGGAGTTGAGAATCATTACCAACAGTGATACGGTCACTACAATTATAGGGTGTCACAAAATCAACAACACTAGGAGATGATGTCATATGTTTTGTGGCGCCAGAGTCTACAATCCACTTGGAGCCATGGTGCCTAAATTCTGAGATACCACTAAAAAGAGTCATATTGCAAAGTGGCAAAGTGGCAAAGTGACAAAGGCGGATTACAATTGAGAAAAACTGAGCACGCAGTGGACTAGTTTAAGATAAGGGTTGATGGCGTGTGTGAGTCATGTTTGCTTAAAGGACACGTATTTGGCTAGAGTACGTGGCTTCACGCACCTCTGGAAGGCTGAGCGTGCAGATCAAGAATGGGGGGCTCATTTCATCTGGAAAGCTCCACTGAGTACCACCTGAAAATAACTGTCTCTTACCACCAAAAAAATCAATCGGAGCTGAGATCAGAGAAGATGAACCGGGCGTTGGAGAAGAAGATCTTGGGTGCCAAAAACTGGACTGAAAATGGCAAATGGAAATTGGAGAGAGACACACAAAGGAAGAAGACATTTTCGGGTGAAGAGTCGCTGCTGAAAACTCATTGCTCGAAGACACCGGGGGATTGGAAATCCCGAGAACACCAAAACAATTTAGAGATCTTTAAATGCCAATTGAAGACAGAATGGCCGGGGAAGAAAATGACTGTTGCGAGGCTGCCATAAGTTTGCTGGTAGTTGACCGTAAGTTCACCAAAAAAGATGCAGCGGGAAGGGCTGTGTCAGTAACAGGAAAAAAAGAAAGGGAGAGGGGTGAGGGATCAGGGTAAGATCAATGAGGCTCTGTACCATGAAGGAGTAAATACTCGATGATAGATTTCATAAAATGATCAGCAATATATAGAGTACAATGCATCTAGAGGTTAATTTATTCTAGAACTCTAACCCTAGAATATATACTAGAATCACCTAATTTTGTCATCGGGTTGACTTATTCTAATAAATATCATCTCATGTCACTCCGCACATTTCTAGTGCATTTTCAACTATCAGATTGACCGA
This sequence comes from Rubia balearica, assembly GCA_032355405.1. NCBI lineage: Eukaryota > Viridiplantae > Streptophyta > Magnoliopsida > Gentianales > Rubiaceae > Rubia > Rubia balearica. The sequence goes on from JAULKJ010000010.1 coordinate 5,257,308, forward strand.
AATTCTCGACCATAACTTAGAGAACTTCCAAATTGTTGATGTTACAAGAGATTATAATTGGATCATCCAAGAATTTTTTGTAAACGTATCTTCCGTTAAACAAATCTCTGTTTCTAACTTCATCTTCCTTCTGTCTTTAGGTTTAGATTTCTTAAACTTGTTGACGTCGACGACCACAACCACTTTAACTACTCCAATAGCTTGTCAAGTTATCATGGATTTTTATCACACTGTTTTTTCCATTGTATTACCTACAATTTTCTTTACCTTTCGTTCTATAATTGAACTTTCAGTTCCTTAGCCAGGTGCCAACAATTATTCATAGTTTTCACTTAATTATTGTGGTAAGAACAATACTTTCCCTTTTCCAGTATATTTGACTAAATTATGATTGGATCTCACTGCTTGAACATGCCAAGGTTTAGTGCAAGTATTTTACCTCTTTTCTGGTTCAAAGTCATGAAATTATTCCAATCTGGGTATCATCTTTCGGCCCAAAGTGGATTATTCTAGTAACGATTTTGTGATCTTCACTTAACTTTTTTCTTCCAGGGTTTTCTTCCGTCGATTTGATTATCCAACTTATTTTTTTCTTGATCTTCACTGGGAAAATGTTTGAGAAACGTCTCTTCCCCTTGTGTGAAGTTCTTTGCTTCCTCCAACAACCTCTCACGCATCCTTGAGTAATTAGTGTTAAGTTTTCTGTTTAACTCGCCCAATTTTAACCGGTGAACGAAATCTAAGATCATTGAGTTCAAGTTGCGACTTTACACAATCTTTAATCTTGTGTTGAATCCGATTATGAACTCTCACTACTGTAGGATAGGGCAATTAAAGGCGATAAAAGAAGCACTTGGAAGGTGCTTTTAAGTCGTCGTGTCTGGCACCGCTGCAGATCCAACCCCTTCGTTGCATGGTGGTATAAAATTGTTATACAAAATTGTGTTACACGGAATTTAATATTAATTATTGTATCCTCCTTCTAATCTTTCTAATTTCAAAAGCTGAAGAACTCTTCAAACGTAGAAAATACTTTTGGTACTAAAAATTTGTTCTTAGATTGGGGATGCGAGCTCATTGAAGTGTATTGGATATCGATAGAATGGATTTTTTATTTTGAAAACAAATTCATTTTCAGGTACCCATTGGCTTTGAAAGATGTTGTGATTTTGGATCACGAGTTGGAATCATGAAGGCTTCCGAAGTTAAAATTTGATTGACTTTGTGTTTGCTGCGTTCCTTTATCGCTTGACATTTTGGAATAGTTGCTATTCTTTATTAATTGATCAATTTAATGAGTTTTGAAATCGTAAAGGCAATCGACCCTCTTACTGTTGACATTGCGAGATAACATACGCAATCACAATAGTTGTCAAAAATTGTGGCTAACAAAAACATAAATGTATTCTTAAATTCATTTCATGTTCACGATGTCCAAAACAGTTTACTAAATACAGAAACAAATACAAAAATTGTAAGACAAAGCTAGTTGTGAGACAAAGTGAGAAAAGCATACTAAACTTGAATGTAGACATAAAGTGTATTTGAACAAGAAAACTATACTAAACTTGAATGTATTAATGCATGTAGACAAAGGAAATGTGACTAAAATTGAATACATAGCAAAACTTAATGTATTACAGTAAACAAAGCAAATGTAGATTAAATGTGAAAGTACTTAGGGGATTTTTATACCGCTAATGTTACTAAAGGTTGGTATGCCCTTCGTGAAAAATAATAGTCTCTCTCCTCACTATGGGCAATTACACGGTAACTGTGAGAAAACAAAATTGAGCTTCTTAGATTTCCCAAGTGAAGTGTCATGGGTAAATTGGGAGGCAAAATGAGACACTCTCAAAGGGTGAATATGAAGGAGAAAAATGAAGTAGAGAGGAAATCAAAAGCATTTCAAAAAATGAAGATAGTGATTGAATATCTGGAAATAAAGAAGGAATTGGAGATCCAAAGGAGGTTGATTCTTGCAAGGATAATTCGAGGGTTAACAATGGTGAATTAGTGGAAAGCAATAGGGGGGTTAAGATGAGTTGGAGCACCCAAATACCCTAGATGCCTGACAACGGGATAGTTCAAAAGGAGGAAGAAATGGGTACTATAATTCAAACTATGTAGATGAAGGCTATATGAGTTAAAACTACGGAGGCATGGAGGAGATTAAGCTGGGCTGACAAGGGGTTAGTATGCTATTTGAAGATAAAGATGAGGTTAAATACATTTCCCCCTCTAAACTCAATGGTATTAAAATGGCTAAAATCCCTATTGATAAGGTGAATGATAGTATTAAGATATGGGAGTCTACTGTAGTTTTACAGATTTATGGGAGTTTTCCTCCATTTAAAGTTACAGAAGGTTTGTTTTTAAGAATTTGAGGAAACAGAATGCTGAGGATTTGGAGGGTGAAAATGGGGTTTTTCTGATTAGACTTAAAACTGTTAAACATAGGGATGAAGTGATAGAAAAAGGTATGATAATGTTTGATGGAAAACCATTTCTAATTGCTAAATTGACACATGATTTTGATTTGAGAAATACAAAATTAGTTCCTATTTGGATTAGCCTCCCAAACTTACCACCTATGTACTGGAAACCAAGTATTCTTAGTATGATTGTTTATGTTGTAGGTATCCCATTGAGAATGGACAAAGCTACAAAAGAGATGGATATGCTAAATTATGCCAGAATCTAAGTGGAAGGAGAAATAGGGAAAGATATTCATAAAGCTATAGCTTACATTGATGAGGAATATGTGATACAGAATTAGGAAATTGAATTTGAATGGATGCTAGTTTTCTGTACCAAGTGCACTTTACTTGGTCACATGGATGATGAATGTAGAAAGAAGACAGTCTCAGATAAAATGACCAAGCAATAAATAACCAAAGTATATATCCCTAAGATATAAACTAAGAAGAAATTGGCTGAAAAAAGAAAGAATGAGATTGGAAATACTAACAGAATGTCAGAATCTATGGTGATTGTTGGAAAAGGGAAAACTAAAAATGGAGGGGAAAGATAGTAAGCTGCCATCAGAGGATGGAATACTTATAGGTGGGGAAAAAATGTCCATATTGAATGAAGAGCAGACTAACAATGGGGAATGTAGCACAAGGTATGTCCATCTAACAGATCCTCATGATCAAACATGAATGAAGATATTGTGGTATGGAATGTCAGGGGTGTAAATGATAAAGAAAAATATAAAAAAATGTAGGGATTTTGTATATATAAATTAGGTCGGGATGTTTAGTTTTTTAGAAACTAAGCTGCCAATTGAAAAATAAAATGACTGTTGGAAAAAATTTGGCAGGATTGGAGTTTTGTTTCAAATGGGGACTTGGTCAAAGGTGGAAGAATATGGATTAGTTGGAGGATTAGTACTGTTTTAGTTGTAAATATAATTAAAAACATTCAGGAGATTAGCATGGAGATTGTAGGCAAAAAATCAATAAAAAAATATTCATGAAAGTTTATGGGTCTAATAGTATGGAGGAGAGATTGGAGCTGTGGAAATTTTTAGAATGTGTTGATCAAAGTAATTGCATGCCATGGTTGGTCATTGGGAACTTTAATGCTCATTAACATTGGAGGGTAGAATTAGTGGGAATTGTGTGACTACTGAAAAAATAAAGGATTTTCAAGAAACTGTTGCAAAATTGGAGTTAATGGAGCTAAAAACTATGGAACCTGAATTCACATGGGACAGTAGAAGAAAGGCATGGAGTAGGATATTGAGAAAGATTGACAGAGCCTTTGTTAATCAGAAATGGGTCATAGTTTTTAAAGCTTCTTTATGCTCTATTTTAGTTAATAATGTGTCTGATCATTTCCCATTAAATATTAGGGTGATGAAGGGTAGAAAACTGGGAAAGAATCCCTTTAGATTCTTTAATATGTGGCTGCAATTAGATCAGTTTAAGATTATACTGAAGAAGGTATGGAGAAGTAAGGAAATTTGCAGCATGAAAGACCTGTATGGGAATTTTCAAAGACTAACACTTCCTCTTCCTAAACTACACAAGGAGTTTTCACAGGTGAAATAAGAGCAAATAAAGCAAGAATGGAGTGGGCTAAAGCAAGTAATGAAATGCACAAGGATCCTAGTTCTTAGATAAAGCAGGAAATTGAAAAGTTGAAAAGACAGGAGGTGACAATATTTGAGGAGGTTGAATATAGATATCTTCAGCAATTGGCCAAGATCAAGTGGAAGAAGGATGGAGACAGACCAATGAAGATATTTTATGCAAAAGTTGAGGGAAAGGCAATATAAAAATCAAATCATTGGTCTTTAAAAAATGGTCAGGTTTTGGAGACTTAGGAATTGGAGAGGTATTTAACAGATTTCTTTAAATCTCAGCTTGGGGAATACAAGGGTGAAACTGCAAAACTATAGTCTAGTGCTGCAACTAGAGGATCAGTTTTGGATTTAAAGAAGCAGATTAAACTGAATGAGGATATAACAAAAAATGAGATTCTGAGAGCACCTAAAGGGATTAATTCCAGCAAGAGCCTAGGGTATAATAGCTTTAAACCTAAATTCTACAAGGATTCATGGGAAGGGATTTTGTAAATGCAATGTAGATTTATTTTTTTCCGTTGAAGATTTTCCCCAAGAACTAAGCAAAGCAATTTTAACTCTAATCCCCAAGGTAAGTCATCCTCAACTTCCAACTGACTTAAGGCCTATTTCTTATTATTCTATTCCTTATAAAGTGATTAACAAGATATCGTGTGAAAGGTTGGAAAAATTATGCCTGATATAATTAGTCTAAATCAAGGGGATTTTATAAAAGGTAGACATATATGACACAATATCCTTTTTGCTCAAGAATTGATTCACAAATACAATTTGAAAGAATTAAAAGCCAGTTTTTTTATAAAGGTGGACATAAGGAAGGCATTTGACACAGTTAGATGATTTTTCCCTTTAACTGGTTGAAGGTTTTGAAATCCCCTACATTATTTACTTCTTGGGTTAAAGATGTGCCTGCTCCTTGAATTTTTTTCTTGACTTTGAATGGCTATTTCATAGATACTTTCAAAGGAAGAAATGGCATGAAGCAGGGAGATCCACTGTCTCCTTTGCTTTTTGTATTGAGTATGGAATACTTGACTAGGTTAATGCCAAGGAGATATAAGAAGAAATAGATAGGCTATCACCAAAGATGTAGGAGGGTTGGAATTCATAACTTGCTTTTTGCAGATGACCTACTCTTATTTTGTGAAGCAAATGAAAAATCTATCAGGGGGATTCAGGAGGTTCTATGGATTTTTAGGAAGTTTCTGGATTTGCTGTCAATGAAAGAAAATCAACCGTGTATTTTTCTGCAATGGAGGAGATAGAACAGGAAACCTTGGCATCAATCCTGAATATGAATAGGGGAACTCTCCCTATGAAATATTTAGGGATACCTCCCTCAACTTTTAGATGGGATAAAAAAGTCTGTTCAACACTGCTGGGACACTAGAAAGCTTTTGCATGCTGGAAGAGCTTAGCATATTAGCTAATTAGTACTGTGCTTATGAGTATTGCAGGTTTTTGGTCGAGTATATTTAAAGTCCCTGAGGGAATACATGAATAAATTGCCAAGAAATGTAGAACTTTTCTATGGGGGGAGAAAAAAGGAAGATGGAAAGTTCTTTGCACCAGCGGCTTGGAATTCTTTATGTAGATGTAAAAAGACATGAAGGATAGTCCTAAGAGATTCTGGATTGTGGAACCAAGCCTCACTTTGCAAACATATTTGGAGTGTATAGGAGAAAAAGGATATTATATGGGTGAAGTGGCCGCAAGCATATTATATAAAAGGAAAAAACCTGGACACATACAAGACCCAACAATTACATAGTTGAATTTGGAAATACTTGATCAGACTGGAGGATAAAATGAGAGTTCAGTTGAAAGGGTGTATAACCATATCAGGAGATTTTAGTATATTTGAGCATATAAGATTATGAAGGGAGGATTTGATAGTGATGTTTCTGTTAAACTAATTTTGGGGACTAAAATGATACCCGGATTTAGTTTCTTTCTATGGATGTTTTTGAAAGGTAAACTTTCTAGTTGACAAACTTTAGAACTTTAATATTATTAACACTCAACAGTTGTGCAGTCTTTGTAATTATGAGCAGGATGATGCTGAACATTTGTTTGCAAACTGTGTTTTTTAAAAATCTCTGATGTCTGAACTGGGGATACCAGTAGTTGGGGATTTAAGAGAAATGAATAAATCAATGAAGGTAATGGTGATGAAGAGAAAACTGAAAATATTTGGGTTATATGTTGCTGTTTTATATCATATCTGGGAGGAGAGAAATATCATAATCTTTCATAAGAAGAATCTAAGTTTGGAACGATTGAAGAAGAAAATGGTGGAGGATCATAGATTGATTCAGGGGATTCTTTCACAAAGGGATATGGATGGCAGTTAAGGAGCAAACAAGGGAAAACGAATCTAATACGGATTGTGAAGTATAGGAAGCACAGTAGGATTTTTTTTTCCTTTTGAACTTAGGGTGAAAAAATAGAGCCGAAAAACATGAAAATATAAAAGGCTTATAAAATCTTAATGGTTTTCTACGGTGGGTTGTTTTGTACTTGAAATGGCCTGCCAAAAAAAGTGGCTTTGGACTATAAAGTTAGCCTTTTACTTGAATTGTGAAGTTAGCCATAATTGTCTCCCTTAGTTATTAAAGTTCTAGAGTGATGAACTATATTGTGTATATGTGTTGATTTGTTTTTAATGAATATTTAATTACTATAAAAAAAGGTTGGTATGTGGTACCTTAACTTAAACTAGTTTTAAGGATTTGGCCAAGTTGAAATTCATGAAGCTAAACTACTTTTGGGAGGTATGTCTAATTAAAACCATATATAGTAATTGGAGGTATGTAACTAAAGCCATTCTTGGCTAAGAAGAAAAAAAAAACCTTCAAGTACTTCACGCTAACCTTGTTCATCTAGTGTTCGATAGAAGAATATAGACTTATCCAACAACTTCTATGCAACAAAGAAAATCCCAAAGTTATACAAAACGCTCTATTAACCCACAACATGCCGAATGATATGAATTTTACAAAAAAAATAAAATAAAAAGATAACATGTTAGAGGTAGTCCCCCAGTCATCCACTTCTCCTGGATAACTTCTTGCGGATTCTCAAAGGTTGTCATCTCAACTTTTACCGCAATTTCTGGACAACGGTGATTCGACATCAACCAAATGAGCCTACAAGCAAATATTTAATTGGTATAAACTAAAAGGAAGCGACAAAAAGAGCATATATTTTTGTTGTGTATCGTATTAATAAAATAATAAAGCAAACATTATTACTAATCAACAATCCATAACTACATATTACAAAAACAAAACAAACATGCATTAACAAAAACAACGACTCCAACTACCTTTTTCTTGCCAAGTCTAAGCATTTCCATAGCGGCCGGCGAATCGACAAAGTCAATCCAAACCCTAGCTCTTCCAGCCACCTTCAGCCACCCTTTCCATGGCTCGATGACCACCGCTTCAGACAATGAGTGCATCACAAAGGAAGATGTTGTACAATAGGGATTCCAAGGCGACGAAGGAGATGAGACTGCGGTGGAGATGAGGCATATGTGGTGGTGCGAGGATTTGAAAGAGGTCGAGGAACACAGTGGTGGAATTGTGGAGAAAACACTATGGGGAAGGTGATGAATGTCACCATATTGTGTTGTTGGTGAATCCCCCCCACCCCACAACGTATTTGTGATGGCGATCATTATCGAAAGGCTTAAATACATTATCAAAGTGGAACTTGCAACTTAAAGCCTTGGATTCTTATCAAGATTAGTCACACTATATGATAATCCAGCACAACCTTGGTCTTGGATTATACACCTCAGCATTGAAAACCAACACACTTGAAGGGCCAGGAGTTAAACCTCAATTTAGCATCAATGGAAGGGTTCAATTGCTTGAGGTAGAAACGGGTAATGGCTAGGTAGAAGAACTTTATTTTTTAACTGCTCAGGAGAACGGTTTATTTCGGTCCTACATTCAGACCTCAACTCGGAGGACGAGATACATAATCAGGAGTGTTGGATATACCACTAGTCATAACCTTATTTAAAGGCCTCACTCCCCTATTCAGAGATAGAAACAAATTAAGAATGGTCGAGTATCATGACTCAGTTGTACAACTTTTAGAAGGTCTCTTCTGTTTTGAGTTAGAAGCGGATTGGGTTTGGCACAAGAGCATGCTCTCCCGCCCTCTAGCAAAACTCTAGTTTCAATTTACTGATTGCATTTACCCCAAAACATTATGGGGTCCGTATTTGTCCCATCACCTAAGGTGGAGGGGTTTGTAAGGGAACATGTGCCTAACAATGGAGGTGAGTGGTTACTTTAGAAACTCGCCTCGTTGGACATGTCGACGCATCTATATAATTTTCCATATTCACGAAAATACTGCAGACAATTGGACATATGATAGGTT
>JAULKJ010000010.1:5305421-5319323 GCA_032355405.1 Rubia balearica
ACCTTTGTATAAGCATCTCCTGATTCACCCTTGAGAAGGGGGCGTGAATCAGTCCCAACCTCTGCAATTCTCCTCGCCAAGGCTTCCAAAGGTACATCTAACCAAACACTAAGTCCTTTATGCATGTATCTCCTAACATCTCAAAGTAAAGAAAGCCCAGTGCGAAAATTAATAAAGCATTTTAATGAACAAAGCAAAGTAATGGGAAATTAACAATATTGATGATACCAATTAATGGGCCGGAGAACTGCACCCCCACCTGTCGAAACGACTAGCTGTTGCATTGATGACACCTCTTTTAACACTGCCGTCTATAAAAATGAGCAAATGAAGATATATACATGTAAGAGAACGTACAGAACATCAAAGCAATAAAGAAAACTAGAGACAGTAACACAACATTAAAGATTATATTCAATTTGCACTGGGGTTGACTTGAACCACAAGATTTTATGAACCACAAGATAGAGAAACTTAAAAGGCTCGTCTAGCATCCTTCATAACGAAAATATTTTTTTCAGGCATTTTCCTTTATCAACGAATTTAGAAAAATCTCCACATATCTTGTGCTCTTTTCGACAAGAATATGAGGGGATTAGATCATCACAGCCACATGTTTGGCTAAACAAGCGAAAGAAAAAATAGAGAAAGTATCAAAAGAGATTGTTTAGGGAAAAGTAAAGGTCAAGTGTCTTGTTTTGACACAGAAAGACAGAAAATGTACAGCTTTAGAAGAGTTTGATCATACATACTATACTACCTTAAACAACTTAGCATGACATGCAAACTGAAATCTCAAGCCAGATGTTTTACATGCTGACAATCATTTAGTTATTATTTACACATATAAAAAATAGCTGGTATACTTTCAAATATTGCATATCTCAAAAATGTAACTAATACGAAAATGGAATTTTAGTATATCACCTCTTTGTCCCTAAAGAAGCTCTCACCATACAACTGAAATATTTCAGAAACAGTAGTTCCTCCAACCCGTTCCTCTATTAATTTGTCACTGAAGCATTTTGAACGACAACAAAAAAACATTAAAAAAAATCAGCATAAAAAAAAATTAAACTTACATTTGAGCATAGATGCTCAGCCATGGATTTGTAGATATGCTTTGCTATATGCAGTATTAGGAAGTTGAAAGAGAGGAAAACGAAAGTGATCTAGAGACAAACCAATCATAAAATCCATAGTCGAGGGCTTCTGACATAATTCTGCCCACAGTAGTTTTGCCAGAGCCCATCATTCCTGGAGTAGAATTTCCAGAATCATTTGCATATTACTTCAAATTGCAACCAAAACTTCAAGAAAGAAAAGAAGAGAAACATCTATTAAATCTTTAAGGTTGATAAGCTTTTAGTTATCAATCATGCCAGTGCCAAACAGCGCTGCGATCCCTTCCAAATTTTATGAACAAATACCATCACATCCTCTATTTCTGCTTGAAGGACAATAACATGGGCTCTATCACTGGCATTTTAGATTTTCTTAAAATCTTCTCAGAGAAAACACATGGCAAAAAACAACCTCGATATAGTACTCAAAGGCTAACTCCTTCAAGCTCATACCAACTGCATATATTGGAACATCTTAAAAACAAAACTGAGGCAAGTCATTTAGATAGACCAGTAATAACAACAAAAAGTGTATTTTGCGAAACCATAGATATATAACAGACAATGCTACAGATAAAATTGCAGCTTGCATAAAGACCAAGCTTACAATCCCTTTTTTCCACTCAAGCACAATCTCTGAACCCACATAATTTGTAATAGTTTGAAAACTCAATGCCAAATGTCGAGTACAAAAGAGAGACAGGTTACAAATCACAAGGCATGCAACAACGGGACAAGAGAAATTCATCTCAAAACTCAAAGTTACAATGGGAAAACGAACTCACCAACCAGATATATACAGCATCCCTCTAGCAACGGAACAATGTCTTCTGACTTGCTCTGCAATCATTTACAATTCACAGGGTGATACAGGGACATGAATTATGCAAATTAGGGATTCATTGCTTATACAGAACATTCAAGGACATCAAACTGTAACATCCCCACCTTCAAAAGCGCATCCGCATCCGCATCAGCACCAGCACCTGTGGGAGCTCTTCCAGACTCGAGCACTGAAGCTATAATATAAATAAAATTGAACAGCCAACAAATGGCTTGCTAGATAAACTTCAACAATTAGGCTCTGTCTGACATTCCCACAGACAATAACCATTTAAAACAATACCTCGAAAATTCTGAGAAGAACTTGAAACCTCCAACACTAATGGTCTCTTTACATTCCAACCTTTTCTGCCTACAAGATCACAAGAAACAGAGGTTCGGAAGTTGTTCCAGCTTCTTTGGTGTAGTGAAATGCTAGATCTCCTCGTAACGATGTTAGCGGATTTGCACGTTGACCAGTGCAAACCTGGCGCTACTTTTACCTCCATGTTAGAACTCGAAACTAAACTAATTGTTCAATTTTTTTTACGCTCGGAAGATGAAAGAATTGATGAGGAATATAAAGAAGCAGAGGAAAAGGAAGAGTTGCTGTTTGTTGAATTCTGAGAATTTGTTGGTGTGAGGATTGGGACACTGGGTTAGGTGGCGGAGTGCAGATCTGGTGTGCCCCAATTGAAACGTTACCGTTTCATTCAGGTTTATCCCCACTTGCATTCTTCTTCACTAAAATAAAATTATAACGGCTCATGTTGGTCGAGCCGGGCCGAGCCGAGCCGAGCCGCTTCACTCTTCTTCTCCCTCCCGTCGACTCGCACAGTTGCACTCACACAGTAGAACGTCTCGTCCTGCCGTTGGTTTTATTTCGTTTGCTGTGCTTCTTCTTCTATCACCGTCTTCTTCCTCGCACCTCTTCCGACGAACGTTCAAAACAGAAGGAATGAAGCGGAAGGAGGCTGATTGAAGAAGACGTTCTAATGGGATCAGTGGCGTAGTGAGGGGGGCGATTTATACTTTTTTTATTTAATTGTATGAATTTATTTATATAATTTACAAAATTTATGAGTGCTTTATATAATTTTTTGAAAAAAAGCAGCAAGACAAAACTCTAAAAAAATTCAAAACTTAAGTTGTAATTGTCACCCACGTCAGTACACTAGCTCCGCCAGTGAATGGGATGGAAGTTTTGAAGCGGCTATACTCTCCAAACACAAGCCAAATAATTCTTTTTCTGATGAGAGCGAGATAAAGGGAATGGAGATTAAAAAGGTACTACCTTCGTTCGTCTAATTGTATCTTACTTACTCTTTTTATACTATTTATTAATAATTTTAATATTTTAAATTATGTATAATAATAAATTATAAAAGTTATATATTTTAAAAGTATTTGTTAAGATGAATGTAGCAATATTTCACAAAATAATTTTCATATTTATAATTTTTTTACAATCATTAACTTTATTAATAAATAGTGACATGACACAATGGAGGAGAGGGTAGTGAAACGGTGCGTTTTACCCTGGGCACATGGGGGCATATGGGGACTGGGCACACCAGATCAGAACAAACATTCCATTAAACCCTCTAGAAACCTCGCTTCCAAACGCAAGCTCCGTTCTTCCCCAGTTGAAATCACCACCGGCCACTCTTCGCTACTCGACCACGTCGTTGAGGAACACCACTGATTCGCGAGAAAGATGTCGACTGTTATGCAGAAAATCAAAGACATCGAAGATGAGGTATCGTTCTGTGTTCATTATTTTTAATTGTTCTTTTCATCCCATTCGAGTGTGTGTGCTGGTAACGTCACGATACTGATGTTTAGAAGGAATTCCAAATGCAGGTTTTTCTGATTTAAGATATGTCTTTGTTTCTCTTCTGTATGAATTTGGTTTAGGGTTTTTCCTTCTGAAGTTAAGTTAGTATATGTGCTTTGAAATAGGGATTTTTATAATGGAATTGTCTTGGAAGATTATTGCGAGGTTTGGAAATTCAGCCAAAACTTGTCAAACACATGAGTTAAAATTTACCGAATTTTCGCTCGCAGCTGCAGATGATATATTTGCATAGACTTTTAATAATTTTTTATGGTTCTGCCAAAGATTATCTATCTGTCATTGGCTTTCGAAATAGAAATACACTGCTGAATTAATAGAATTCTGTATAGTTTTTTGGTGCTGTATTAGTTGTGAATGTTGATTTGCATTCTGATGTGTACATCCTCCTGCAACCTAGATTGTTGATATTGAATTTGCGTGATAATTTTTGCAGATGGCAAGGACGCAAAAGAATAAAGCTACTGCACATCATCTGGGTTTGCTAAAGGTAGGAATTTGATGCTAGTTATATGTGGTTGAACCACTCTATGGTATTTCTTGTTTTTACTTCTTCGTCTATATTATTCATGCGTCTTACATATGATAAAAATATGATTGTATATCTTGACATTTCTGTGATTGTAAAGTATTGTTAAATTTAAGGGGAAATTTTGTAATGTAGCTACAGACTAGTTATGCAGCTATGCTTTATACTTCAAAGCATTGGACGACTAAATGTGAATGTGTTATGAAAAATGAGGGTTAGAGAAATTAGAATGTTGAGATGGCTTTGTGGACGTAGTATGGTAGATATAGGAGCACGCCTAAGATGGTCTGGACATGCCATAGAACAGCCCTGGATGCTCTAGTTAGATGGACAGTAGATCGAGGAGTATTAGCTCATACTGAAAGGGAAGAGCAAGAGCTAAAACGAAATAAAAGGATTAATGGACAAGTGCACAGTATGTTTCAACCAAACATGACCAGTATATAATATTTATAGCTAACCATATGTTGTGGAAGAGCGGCTTGTCTTTCGTTGTTTTATCTCGTCTAATACCACTTCTTTTGTTTGGCATTACAATATTAATCTCAATTTGCTACTCTTTGTTACATGTTATTCATCTTCCTGATTTTGAATCTTTGAATATAGGCAAAACTGGCAAAACTTCGAAGGGAGCTACTTACACCTTCATCAAAAGGAGGTGGTGGGGCAGGAGAGGGATTTGATGTTACAAAAAGTGGAGATTCCAGAGTTGGTTTAGTTGGCTTTCCTTCTGTTGGGAAATCCACTCTACTGAATAAGTTAACTGGAACTTTTTCTGAGGTGTGTAACTTTTGCATATTCAGATATGTTCTAGCCTATTCGTAACATGCATTTCTTCTGTTAAATGTGTTGGTTATATGTATTTGGGTTCGTATATTTTTTAAACTTTGGAGCGGATCATGCAGTTAAATAACTGACAACGAATACACCTTTTCTTTCTTATTATGAAAGTCAATTGTTTTAAGAATACTAGGGAGCTGTTAGGTTGAGCAGAACCAGGAAAAGGAAGGGAAACTGACCTCGTGATTCTTTTAGTGAGTGTTTGATTGAAATTGTAGCCATTCCCTTTCCCTATTTTTCTTCTTAGAGCTCCCCCATTTTCCTTTATTATCATTATCTACCTCCATCCTGGGACTTGATTCCCCCATATTCATCATCCTTTCAACACACTACAATCTTATCGCAACCTTTTGCCCATCCTCTTCGTTGAGCCAAATGTCCATTTTATCTCATTCTTGTCATTACCACCCTTCCTTCTTCACCTTCTTTAAACCTCGAAACCCTCATCTATGCATCTACCACCCCTTCCACATTTAGCACATGCCTACACAATTCATTTTTCTTTCTATTTGACAGAAATTTCCAAATTCATTTTTAACCACTCCTTCCCAATTCGTTTTTAACCACATCTGAAGTTTGGAATTATTATTGAGCAACTTCATCTGCAACTTAACCATCAACCCTCTTTTTTACAAGATGACATGACAATAGCCTCTTGAAACCCACGTGTGTGCCCTTTATATTGAACAAGTGTTGGATTTTATCATTCTAGGCTTAACTTTGAATTTGTTTTGGCAGATTTAGAAGAATCAGATATTGCCCACGAACAAGTGTTTGCAGTTGTAGATATCAATCTTCATTTGGTCTCAAGAGTGATAAACAAGAACCCAATTCTTCCTGGATGCACAAAAAATAGAAATTACATATTGTTTAAGAAAGGAAGAATTAAAATCGCTAGTTTCTGCATGTTTCTTTTCTCAGCCTGGCTGATTGGATTAACTGGTGGTTTGATGTTGATAACCTTTCCGAACCAATCAACTGTAGAGAAATTTTATGGAAAATCCATTCCCTGGATTGTTTTAAACCAAGCAGAATAGAAAAGATCAGAATGATTCCATTCCTGCGACTCTATTTCCTTTTCTTGATACCTTTCCCTTTCCCTTGCTCAAACCAAATGCCCCCTAGTATTAGTGATAAGTTTGTCATATATTAAGAATAATTTCATCTTAATCTTATATTTATCGAAGATATACAAGTATCTAGCACTGTTTACTAAGTCAGCAAATGGAACTAAATGATGGGTGGATTTGTGTTTGTTGATTGTTGTAGCTTATTACAATACATAAAAATATAAACTTCTGTTTACTATGAGAGAGTGAATGAAACTAAATTAAGGCTAGATTGTTCTTTTTATTGCTCATACCAATATTAAGTAAGATTAAGATTAGTGTATATAAATAATGAAGTGAAAATAGTGTGGAATGGTATTAGAGACTTGCTGGCACCAAACCTGTTGAATACGCTAGTTTTTTTAAAAATGAATAGAAGTCTAGTTCTAAACATTTTCTTGAATCAGAGAAAATAAAGAAGAATATTGATTATGTTGTACTGTTTTTCCTATTAGGCTATTACCTTAAGAATGTGAAATGTTTCGTGTAGTCTGCAAATGAGTTTAGGAAAAGATATAGTAGAGATTTATTTAAATGTTGTATTTTAAAATGAATTATAATTTATAAAATTTCAAAATGGGACCTTTTTGGACAAATGAGTACTTATTTTGGGTACATATTCTTCGGCAAGTAATCTTTTAACACATGTGGTGGTTTTCGGGGGTGGAGGCATAGTTAGACCATTTTTTACTGTTGTCGGATAACTAGCTCAGAGTACCACAAGGACCGTATGTTTTGATCAAAAATCCTTTGTTAGGTTAAACAGATTCAGATCTTTTCGTTAAATCATTTTAGACCATTTTTATTTTCTCTTCACTGGTTGCTAGGTAGTTAGCCAATGACAAATGAGTAAATTCACTCTTTATATAAAGCCGTCCATATCAAGCACAAAGTGAGCTGGAAGATAGAAAATACTGGTCACCTGATTGATTTTAGATCGCTTGCTTCTGATGTGATATATGCTTGGCAAAGAAGTTTCTTGCATAGCTCATGCTTGTGAAGAAACAAAACTAGTACACTACAGTCAATTATTGATCTTTGGTAATCAATCATGAAATCAATGGTTGGACCTGAACCATGTATTTTGTTTAAGTTTCTTATTTATTCTTATCTGTAAGCATTTCATTTACGATTTTGTGCTTCTCTCATGGTTTGGTGATAGAATTATTCTGCAGTAAAAGTTTGGTGAAAGTTTAAATAAGTGATAGGGGTGATGATTGGTTGGTTGTATTGTTATTTGTCAATTGTGGTTAGCTTGATTTTATTGCTGGTAGGATGTCTCTATGAAGTTAAGAGAGCTTACTGGAGTTGTGTAACAGGTTGCTTCATACGAGTTCACAACACTAACTTGCATTCCAGGAGTGATAACATATCGAGGAGCTAAAATTCAGGTACCTGTATTAGTGAATTTATGTAGTTCTACAACAGATCTTGTTTTTATTGCTGTGTAGGAAGTCAATCTGAAAGACCAATGCACTGGTGTATTCTCATATTTTGAACTTTCAATAGTTGCATGTGCAGAGAATACATTTTCTCTTTCTTTTTAGCTCTGTAGTCACATTTTCAATGTACGCACTCTTGTTTGCAGTTATTGGATCTGCCTGGAATCATAGAGGGTGCCAAAGATGGAAAGGGCAGAGGAAGACAGGTTGGTTTAGCTTCCTTCTTTTTATCTCCCTGGATTGTATATGGAGTTATTGCTGCTTTTATAGACTCACAGTAGTTCATTATTTTTTATATAATTCTTGGAAACACAATGGCCTTTAAAGGTGTTGATTTCTATACAACTGGGTAGCTTGAAACAGATGTATATCCTAAACTTGCTATTTTGGTTGTGAAATGCAAGCCTAACATCATGGAACAATCTGTTCAACCTGATGGTTGACCGCATATATTTTCTTAATTACTGATTAAAGAAACAACGATGAGCTTTTATCCTTATGGCCAGCCAACCTGACCTGTTAGGATAAAAGCTTAGTTTTGTTGCCTGTTAGCTTGCAGAGAAACAGAACCACTCAAAAAATATAAAACTGACAGCTATCTGTTTGGTGGGGAAAAAAACCCAGCTGTATGGTACAAAAACCAAATCTGGTTGAAAAATGTTGCCATTTCTATCACTAAATCTTCTTTAACACAACGTGGAATTGTGTTGATTGATGAAGAGGAAATTTGTGAATTTTTAAAACAACCTCACGTGCTTGGCTTTGTGATATATTTAAAAGTTGGACCTCTAATACAGGTGATCAGTACAGCAAGGACATGTAATTGTATTCTGATTGTGCTAGATGCAATAAAACCAATCACTCACAAAAGATTGATTGAAAAGGAACTTGAAGGATTTGGCATCAGGTAAGCTATATACTGATGCAAAATTCTCTATTGAAACATCTGCCAATTTGTCTTGACTGTGTGCTATAATATGTATTGTCCAATTAGTTCTTTTTTTCAAGGTTGATCTTTAAATATTAATTCTGCTGAAGTAGGTATCTTGTAAACAGCCATTGTATCTGTCCTTTCTGTTTGAACAATGGCATACCTCAAGACTATGAGTATAAAAGTTCATCTGTGTTGAACTTGATGTATTGGCTTATTGAGTGGACTCTTTTGACTGAGAAAATGGTAATTTCTCATGTTAGTGTTTGAATTTTATGAGAGCATGTCAGACACTACTACTAGGGGGAAATGGGTAAAAATTTAAATGCCTATAAAGTTCATGCTTAAGTCCATCACACCATTCGTTCGACTTTTGTAAAGTTTATGTTTGCTCTCAATTCGTAAAAATGAACCCCATAATTGTGTATCTTTGCAAAAATGTCACTTGCATGCTACTAGATCGTTGTCAATTGAAGCCGAAAACAGCATTAACAGCTGAAAGTTTACCTCCACAATCCTTGATCCTTGGTTGTTTTTCCTCCCCCCCTGTTTATATTTTATATTCAAGAAATGGGTGTTTGTGATGACAGTTACCATTGCTTAATCAGTGTTAACATGGTAAACTGAACTGTGGCCCTTTGAGAAATTACCTAGATTCTGCATTGTTAAAAGACTCAGTATTTCAAGTACTCCCTCCGCTTCA
Organism: Rubia balearica; assembly: GCA_032355405.1. Classification (NCBI taxonomy): domain Eukaryota; kingdom Viridiplantae; phylum Streptophyta; class Magnoliopsida; order Gentianales; family Rubiaceae; genus Rubia; species Rubia balearica. Next base: position 5,314,777 of record JAULKJ010000010.1, read on the forward strand.
CTATATTTGGTTGTTCCTTTTATATTGGCACACTTTCTATTTTTGGCAAGATTCCTTTAATTTCATCCACTCATTTCATTCATCTAAATCCAAGCATCTAAAACTATGGTGCCAAAACATGTTCGGAGATAAACGGAGGGAGTACTAGAGTTTCCAAATTTGCATTCCAATGCTATATTGACCTAAGTTTAAATTGACCTTAGTTCAGCATGGTTAATCCAAAACATGTTCCTAACTGTTATGAGCATTAATTCCAGCTCAACTTTGACATGCTATATTATTTTAAGAGAGGCGGAGAAAAGATACGAACTAAATGTTTCATCCATGAACAGAAGCAGTAGAACATTTGGCTGTTTTGATATTTGGCATTTGGAGTGCTGAAAATGCCAAATATACTACTCCGTGTGCTGAAAATGGATGCCCAAAATTTGGTTTTGTAAAGGAAAACTATGCAGAACAATTGTTAGAAGCTTTCTTTTGGCTTTATAAAGGGAGTACTGCATTTCAGAAAATAATAGAACTGGAAAGTGGAAACATAGTAAGCCTGCAAAAATAACTTCAGTATCTCTACGAACCAGCCGTAATATCCTCATAAATCACACATAAGGCAGAGTTGCATTGCACAAAACCGAATGAAAAGACAAGCTTTAAGAAGGAATGTTTTTTATTCTAGTAAAGTCTGAAATGTCTCTTAGAGAGGTTTTTTTTGAGTTGCCAATCAAACTAGAGATGATCATCCACCCGCTTCCTAAAAAGTGACTTTCCCAAATAAACTCAAACAACAAAATAAGTAACATTACCTATATTGTAAGGTGCTGATAAGTAAATACTCCTCTTTTTTAATGTTGGCACATTTACCTTTTGCTCTATTATTTAGGCAACTGCAAATTTATATGGATGGAATTGAATGAAGAGATGAAAAAGTAAATTGTCTGGTTGAGTGGTTCATTTCTTACCAAAATTGGAATGTGCCATTATAACTGAAACAAACCAAAATGGAAAGTGTACAATAGAAAAACGGAGGGAGATTGAAAATGTGAAGTAGCATTGGCAAACCAAAATGCTTGCAAATTTCCTCCTGGTGTTGAAAATAAGGGTGGTTCTGTTCACTGATATTCTATGTGATTTTCTCCAGGGATTGCAATGAGACTTGACCACACAATTGGAAATACTTGGTGTTTTTTTTTGGGATTTCCTTGTCTTTATGCTCAATTTAGGTAGACATAAAAATACCCGGCTACTAGGTCTGATGTGAAGAAATTCTGGAGACCTAACACTGTCGATTCGTACTATACTCATAAAATACATGTCTTATTATTTTGATGCCAACTAATTAATATCTCACTTTTCCTGTTTATTCTTCTTCCTCTTCCAATGTATCCTTATCTCTCTCATCTGTTGAATTTTGGATCTCATGCTCTTTTGCATTGTTTTCCCTTTTTTATCCCTTCCTTGCTTTGTAATGTTTTGGTACTTCTCTTTCTTATTACAGATTGAACAAGGAACCACCCAATTTGTCTTTTAGAAGGAAAGAGAAAGGTGGAATCAATCTCACGTCAACAGTTACAAATACAAATCTGGATTTGGAAACAGTGAAGGCAATATGTAGTGAATATCGAATACACAATGCTGATATTAGTCTCAGGTTTGATGCAACAGCTGATGACCTGATTGATGTCATTGAGGGTAGTCGAGTCTACATGCCTTGTATCTACGTTGTCAATAAGATTGATCAGATTACACTTGAAGAGCTTGAAATTCTGGATAAGCTTCCACACTATTGCCCAATCAGGTAATTCTATGTACTGATTGTTCTCGATCTCGAATTAACTAGAAAGAGCTGGTGGTTCAAAATGCTTCCGAGGTTAACCTAATATTTAATGCAATGTTATATTGTGGAAATAAAATGTCATTAATGAGATCATCACTTTTTGGTGACCAAATAAATTCTCGTTTAGAGATTCCTGGCTTGACCTTTTGTGCCTGTTTGATCTGACAATGTAAAAGCGTTTAGGAGTGTTTGAATACTTTAGTGTATTCGCTCTCACATACACACACACACACATAAACCCCATGCCCCACGCACATCGATGCACCCGCACCCACACGCTCACACCCACACTCACTTAATGCCATTGTGCAAGTATAGAGCAACATACACAGATGAATAAAAAATAAATAGAGCAGATGTAAGTAATTGTTCACTGTCTTTTACTTTAAATATGTTTGGTCTACTTATTTCCTTCCATTTCATGCATGGATTTGCCTACTTTTGCCAGGTTGCTCAATTCATTAGAAACTTTTCATGGTGAAAATACTGTTGATTTTCTTTAACTACGTTATTATATTAGACATTTCTCTTTCAGAGAAACTTTTGCTTTTATATGGCAGAGTGAAGATTGCATTTGACCATTCAAATTAAGTAGATTTTACATAAATTACTCACGTGCCTGTTTGTTAACAATAGTGCTCACTTGGAGTGGAACCTTGATGGTCTGCTGGAAATGATCTGGGAGTATCTGAATCTAACACGTGTATACACAAAGCCCAAGGGGATGAATCCAGATTATGAGGACCCTGTGATACTGTCATCAAAGAGAAGATCTGTTGAGGAATTTTGCAACCGAATACACAAAGACATGCTCAAGCAATTTAAATAGTAAGTCCATTGGTTTTTGAATTGTGGAAGATTCTAATCAAGATGTCCAAGTTCTTGTGACTGTAATGACCTTTTTCTCTTCTAGTCTATAGCTACCTTTTTCTCTCCATGCTATCTGTTCTTCTGCTGTTCTGTATGCTGCTTTAGATGTTGTAAGAGTCTTGAGTGGTAGAATATATGTTGAATATTCATCGGAAAGCTTAGGGCCTGCTTGGTACTAGGTAATAGAAATAGATGTTTGGGTTTGATGAAAAAGCAGTCTGTTTCGTTCATATCTTTAGGATATGGAACAGTGCATCGGTTCCTGATTTCATAGGATTCATCATTTCCTCCCTTTTTTGGGTTTTTTTTATGGAATGAAGTTTCACCATTTTGGACACTACTCATCCTTCCCTTCAAGCCTCATATCCTCTTTTGTCTTCTTCATCCTTCTCTGCCATTCCTGAATTTTATTAGACTCATCAAAGTCATCTACCTCTGTTTCATTTGTCTGCAATATCTTTTATTCTTGTTCAGAGACCCCGAAACGCCCTCTGGGACTTCACCACTAGATTCACCACTTCATTTTGTCCATCAGCCATCATTCTGTGACCCAATCCGAATTACTCTTGATTCTGGGTTTGATCACTACTGCTGCCTCAAGTAATGAGGTTGGGATGAGTTCTTATGAATCCGTATCAAATATGTAGTTAGTAATAATTGTAGATTAAATTTGTATCAACTCGAATGACTTTTGCGATGGGGATATTAGCTTTGGCCCTAGAAATTGAAATCCTGGATGTTTGGAGAAGTGAGGGCCGTAACTCCGAAATGAAGCAGAACCGGAAATGCATGGACCGGCCGTTGGCAAAGTGATCCCAGAGCTTTTCTAAGCCTTTAAACATTAGACAAGCTCTGAAGGTGAGTTGAACTGAGAATATACTGAAATGGTGAACTTACTTGGAAGGAAACTTTCTAGGTTTTTGGTGAAGCAGCTTTGAAGTTGATGAAAACCAGTGCGTGTTTGAGAATGGTGGGGTGGTTCTGGGAAAAGTTATGAGAAAGGGGTGCAATGGACATTTTGATAATTTTGCATCCAAGGAAAAGTATCAACCAAGCATGTTTTATGGGAATGATATCTATATACCATTCTGCTTTAGTATTAAACCCCATTCTTGTACCGATTCCAGTTTACCAACCAAGCATGCGAGTCTGTGACAGCTAATCTACTGTCGCCAGGGACAGAGAAGGTTCTAAAATTGTGATAATCTACAATGCTTTTACGATGAAGTGCCACTTTAATATTCAGATTCAATGCTTTCTTTTTCTGTATCTTTCATCCTTGAGCAGTGAATGGATGTTTCCATGGGCACCTATGCATGCAATCAATTTCTAAGAGTGCTTCTCTAAGCTTTTGTATGGGAGGAAAGGGTTACTTGTGAATGATTGAAGTCGCCCATTCCAAAATTTGCCATGTCATTAAACTGTTTGTGGTTTCATTGCAGTGCATTGGTTTGGGGTTCTAGTGTAAAACACAAGCCCCAGAGGGTAGGAAAGGTACTCCCCTATTACCATATCTGATGTGCTTCATTATCCAGCTTCACCATTCACCCGGTGTTTGACATTTGTTATTGTTTATTTTGAATCTTTTAATGACCAGGAACATGAGTTGGAAGATGAAGACGTGGTGCAGATCATAAAAAAAGTATGACTTGGTGCATAGCCTTGTAGCTGAGGAAAAACTGGCAGAGAAATTTCGCTTGATTAGTAACTGAATCCTTTTGCTCCCAGTTTATCATCCTGGTCACATGTGATGTGAGCCTCTGGTTCCGGTATCCATCGAACAATCTCTGATTGTGATCACTTCCTCGTGCCCTAGAAGTCTGTAGTTCTTTATTTTAGCTTTTCT
>JAULKJ010000010.1:5343548-5356880 GCA_032355405.1 Rubia balearica
TTCCCTTAGATTAAAAGAGGAAAATGAATTTTAGAAACAGACATCTAGGGCGCAATGGTTAAAAGGTGCAGACCTTAACACTAGGTACTTTCACAATGCAGTGAAAGATAAACACGGTGGGGTTAGAATTAACAAAGTTAAGGCTGAAGATAATAATGACTGACTAATCACGATGCAATAGGTCAATATGCAGCTGAGTTTTATAAAACTCTGCTAACATGAGAGGTAATGAGTGAGAGTTTGACTTTGATTCCTAAAATATTTATGATAATGATAATGTCAAACTCATTAAGCTAATAGGCATGGATGAACTAAAATCAGTGGTAGACTGAATCCTAACAGTGCAGTAGGCACTACAACAAACAACACCTATTACCTCTGTTCTACAAGACTTTTTACCTCAATTTTCAATCCCAAATGTTGAAACATTAATTGCATTGAACTCGTGAAATGATTACACATCGTGAAATTGAAACATTAATTGCATTGAACCTATATTGTCTACGTTGCACACTGAAAGTTCGTCGATAACTCTCTTTTTACTATTACAAAGAATACACATGAAATAAAATTTATGTTAGAATTGGGTAATCCCCTAGTGATGTACACATAATATAGTCATACTTATACGACATTAATCTGAACATGGAAAAAGTACCCGGTTTGCTTGAAAGCGATGTCGCATAAAGTGGAGAACGAAGTCACAAAGTCCGACTAAAGAGTGATGTCAAACATTCTTAGATATGACAATCATTTCATGACATTTTCAATATTGGTCATCGTTCGGTCCCATTGGGATGATTATCTATGATCGACGTCGCACATTCAACATGTGTTCATACGAAGACATGATTATTGTCCATAATCAACCCTAATCTAAGCCTTTTTTATCACACCGTATAAACATTGCATTATTTAGAAAATATGAAAATATACACTATATAACATGTTACACAACTATAATCATTTTTGAAAATATCAAATATTTTATCAATGACAAAGAAAACATATAGAAGGTATATCTTAATAAATATGGGAAATGAACACGGAATCGATGAAAAATTACCTCAATTGATTTGAACTCGGAGATGCTCCATCCTCGTATACTTGTTGATTTTTTAGAGAAGCAGACTGATTGACTTCTTTATTGGTTGGATTGGTGTGAAATGAAAAGTATGGGTTGTAGTTGGGTTTGTAGGAGGAGTGTTGTTGATGGGAAATGTGTGTTGTAGCTGAATGTTATTGAAATGAAAATTTTATGGGGGAAATTGTTGGTCCAAATTTTTGGTTCCCACTGGAAATTCAATTCAGGCGACGTCGCAGAGATGTAGCTTATGAATTCGTATGGTATGAAAAATTTGTGACATTGCACATAAGGGTCACAATCTAATTTACGAAAAGTGTAGTAAAATACTCCCTGTTAATATTGCGGCCCTTAACAACGACCCTTTTATGCATAAAAAGGAACACCGTTGTCCTGCAAATATGTATAACAAATTGTTATCTCCGGTTTTACATTTCAAGTTCTCTCACTCTGTCAGAGGGGCCTAAGTGCAAAATTATAAAGGTACACTGGCATTCCCGAACCCAATTACGATCAGCCCAAAAATAAACTTTTACATCCAAAGTTGAACTTATACTTACCGAGGGTTATAGAGAAACTGGTCTTATTCCACATATACTTCCACAAGTTCTTGTGAATGACGCTTTGCATACTTGTAAGTAATCTTCTACAATCTATGTGAGACCATGTACTATTGCTTTAAAAACTATGATGGACGGAATTCTATTATCTTTTTACTTCTTCAAAAACCAAGAATATGAAATTTCATGCGATTCTATGTGGTGGTTCCCATCGAACTGGACGTCAATAATGTTCGTTTTGGTCAAATGTGGGCCCAGCTTATATGCTAGTGGGCCAAAATGGTGAGGCCTAGTTTAATGCAAACCGACATCGATCACATGCCAGTAAATTGTCTTTAAACATGATAGATATGCGATTTCGCATATGCTGTTGGTCAAACATAGGCCAGTTACTATGCTAGTGGGCTGAAATGGTGAGACCCACATATAGATTAGCCAACCTCCCTCCAACATCCGTACCATTTCAGATTGGTCGACTGATTTTCAATGTCTCTTCATCTGAGGTAGAATCCACAACGATTACGTAATGACTATATATATATATGAATCTCACCTCATACGTCACTTTAAAAATTCAACATTTCCTCGAATTTCAACAGTCCTTGGACCCATCTTTTCGAAGGTATGCTTCCTAGATTCCCTAGAGTACTTTCATTTGTGTATTTGTCATCAAATTTGATATGTATATGGTGTATTAATATGTTGTTTGTTTTTTTGTATTGAAATTCCAATGGATACTGGCTCTAGGTTGTAGGAATTTGAGTTTTATGTTCACACTCGTCAACCGGCCCTATTTTACTGTTTATAATCTTTGCTTGCTCCATTTTTCTGCTATTGATAATGCGCCTGTTAGGTTTAAATGCGACTTCACTGGTTCATCGATCTTCCTTTGTTTGGACTGATTGTGTAGTGATGTCGCTTTCTGCTAACACTACTTGAATGCAACGTTGCACTGTTCTCGCTTAACCAATTGGTTTTGCTGATTGGTCAGCGACATTGCGCATACATGTCACCCAAGTAACTTTTTGGTTCGAGAGTAAAGCGCAACGCCTTGCCTACAAAAAAAGAATAAATGAGCCAATTTTTATCTAATTTCAGTAAAAATGGCCAACAGTGCTGGTTCGAGTAGACGTACCCTGACTGAGGTGAGTGATTTCTTGTTCGAATTTAAATTTTTTGAATTTATTATTTATTTTTGAATTATATTATTAAAATTTTCATTGATCAATGTAGATCCCTAGAGATTAGGATAAGGATCGTCGTCCTCGGACCACATTCAGGGATGTCATTACACACTTTGTCCACACTCTCACCCAGACAAACTTTAGCGCAGTTCCGATTTTGGTTAGTCCTCCCTGTTACACATGTTTATTTTCAATTAACTTTTTATGTAAGTTACTTTCATATTTACTAAATGTGGTACTTTTATCAGTACGTCTCAGACTAAATTTCAGAGCTCCTACTGCCGTACAAGTTGCTCGTTGCGTTGCGGCGCAACAAAAGGAAGTATGACAAGCACTGATAATTAAATCAGAATTAAACATCAGCTATAATTTCAGTGTAGGCACCGATCTTCACCCCATCATAAGCCATCATACAATTACCCAAATGTGAGGCTCTGTAAGTATCTTCCAACTGTTTCATAATCTATATGTTCTTTTTATTTGACCTCAGCTCCAGAGTAATTGATACATGCATGCATGGATAATTCACCAAACCTAGAACATCAACATATATTGAACAACATGAGTATATATTGAAATAAATGAGTATATGATAATGATTTAATAATCCACAAATAATATGAATGTTGTAAATTTTGACTAATCTTTCCAATGTAAAAAAAACATCAGGGGTAGATATAGGGCACCCGTTTGGTTCCTTCCACCAGCAGTAGGAAGAGGAAGTTCAAGGTCACTTTGAATATGACCAAGACTTATGTGTAATGAATAATTTGTTACAATCATAATAATACTGTCAAATATTTTCGGTGAACATTTTTTAAATAAATTAGAAATGTTGACATACTAGTTTGTGGGCTGAAATTGTTAGGCTCACATGTACGTCCAACGTCTGTTATACTTGGAATCTTCTCGTCTTTACCGACATATGAGCGATGTCTCACTATAATAGTCACATAACACAGGATCCAAAATGACGTCGTACCAAAACAACTTTAAATAGGAGGTCCCTCACATTCATTTCAAGCTATTTTTCACAAGTTTTTTGTGAATTCCAACAGTCTCCCACACCTCTGCTCCACTCTCATCTCAAAGGTATATTTTTTCAACAGTTCTAATACATACTTTTCAACATTAGTTACTTTACGTTGTATGACCTATGGTCTGTGCATGTGATGTGTATTTTGGTTTTCTAGTTTTTACACAAATCTTTTAGATTGTAGAGATTCCTAAACTGTATACCTAGGTACTATGTTTTGTTATGGTTTTGATCGTTTTCAGTACTTGTTTATTCTTAAAGCATTAATATTTTTGGATTATCATGTTTTTTTCCGTAGCTTCATCAGATATATGAGACATCAGTAGCCTTTCTGTTATATATCTGTCTATGTGACCTTTATGCGACATCGTATATTCATATGTCAAGGATTATACAAGAGATATCGTACTTAGTTCGGTTGGGCCATCGGTGTTCCTGGTGGGTTGACGATGTCACGTACAATAATTTCATTTTACATTACATTTTTAAATGCGACCTCGCTCATGCTTCTGTAAGTTGTTCGGTGTAGTCGACATTGTAGCGATGTTGCGGTTACACGTCGACCAAGTCACTGATTAGGACAGGCATGTATCAGTGACATAGGGGAAACATCACACCATGCATTTCCATGCTCAGTATGCCCTTAATATACCCTTAACATTTTCTTTTGTTTTTAAGGACAAATGGCAGGTGAATGATCCTAAAGCTGGCCCACTTTCCAGATTTTTTGCCATTTTACATAGATTTTTACTAATAAATTTTCACAATTTATCACAATTAATATTTTCACAATGTAGCAATCCAGAGCCTCTTGTGTTCAACCTTGAACATCATACAAAGGCCGCTGATAGCCCACTGTTCCACTGCACCTTGAAGCACTAGAACTTCGGCCAAACCCCAACTTTGGTAAGACATTTTTAATTAATATTAACTGTTATGCATTACACACACACACACACACATATATATATATATATATTTATAATCAATATTTTTTATGATTTACTACATCCCTCAGGAGATTGTAGAACTCCTCCTGACTGAGAAAGCCACTGTTGTTCCAAGGTGCTATGGGACAGAGGGGTGTATGAACTACTCAGGGGGTGGGAAGATCAAGGCCCTGTACCAAAAGGGTTTTAGGGAGTTCCTTTTTGGAAACCACCTACGGCATCAGGGACACCTTGTTCTTTGAGGTGATACAAGGTAGGGGGTCCAATCATCTTCAAGGTCATCATACTCTGAGCTGATTGAGTTTATTGTAATTTCTATTATGTTGAAAATGTGAGAAATTCTTAGTCTAATTTATGTACTATTTGTAAGGATATGTTCTTGACTTTTCTAATCATTGAAGTACTTTAATTAAACATTATATAATTAACTCTTGTGGTTTTCCCCTTTCTTCCGCCATTTAAATATTACACCTTAATTTACAAAAGTCCATTTGTTTATGTTTTGTTCTATATTTTATATATTAGCGACGTCAGTATTTTGTTGCATAACATGTCGATTGGAATGACGTCGAAGGCAATTTTGCACGTCATGCTGAAACAATATATGCAACTTTGCACACAATTCGGTAACATTATTTACTTTATTTTTTGATCTTTTACCTCGGTTAATAAAATAACCGAGGTAAGAAACATATTATTTACCTCATATTTTTTAACTGAGGTAAAATATTTTATTTACTTTGAAATAAAAACCTGAGGTAAGAGAGCTTTTTACTTGGTTATTTGGCCTAAGCTAAAAAAACTGAGGTAAAAAGGGTGAAGTAATAAGTCCAGTTTCTTGTAGTGAGGGCCAGATGGCTATTTAGGTATATTTTATACATATGCTTGGGATATTATCAAACATAACTAGTTGAAATGTGCTCAGGAGTTTATATGTGACATTCCTACACATCCTATTATATCCAACTCTCTTATATGCTTAATTCCTAAAACTCATATACCTATCTCCCTAACAGACTACATGCCTATTTCTCTATCCAACTCATTAAAAATATTTTTTCCAAAATACTTGTCGATAGGATCTCAGTGGTGTATCTAAATATATATCTCAGGAACAAAGTGCCTTCATCGAAGGTAGGGAAATATCAGATAATATACTTGTCGGGCAAGAGATGGTTAGGATGCTTGATAAGGGAAACCAATCCATAAACCTAATTGAAAAAATTGACATGTCTAAGGCCTTCGATCGAGTCTCTTGGCCAATGTTAAACTCACTGCTTTTAAAGTTTGATTTCCACGGCCACCTTGTGAAGCTAATTTTAAGTAACAAAGCAGTAGCTAGGTTTTCAGTGATCATTAATGGAAAACCAAATGGCTTTTTTAAGGTCAGTAGAGGGTTGAAGCAAGGGGACCCTCTGTCCCTTATACTTTTTAACCTAATTACTTAGGTGTTGAATAGAGGGCTTAAACATATGTTCAATGAACACTTAATGGAAAAATTCTACATTCCTAACTCAGCCCAAATTACTCACTTATCATATGCAGATGGTATAGTGATTTCCCTTAATGCCTCTAGGAAATCTTTGAAAAATCTAGTTCTATTCTTGCCAAAGTATCATAAAGCAATTGTGGTAATTAACAACAACATAGTGCTTTCTATACTGACTGCAAGACCAGTGCACTAACTAGGACTAGGATTCACAGGTTACCCATACGGTAGAGGAAGTTTTCCCATTCACTTACTTAGGGGTCCCCATTTTCAAAGGTAGAAAGAAGGAATGTAACTTCCAGGTTATTATTGAGAAACTGAACAATAGAGTTCAGAAATGGACAAACAAGTTTTTGAATCAAGCTGGTAGAAATATTCTCATTAAACATGTTTTGTTCTATATCCCTCAACACATATGGCTAGTTATGTCCCCAAAAAGAGGAATTATTCTAAAAATGAAAGCTATTTGTCTAGATTTTTTATGGAGAATTGGAGCAGATGGAAAACCTAAGAAACACTGAGGGGCTGGGATAACTTAACTTTTCCCTATGAAGAAAATGGCATCCAGATTAGGGATTTTAGAACTACTTTATATGCCTTTTCTGCTAAACTTTGGTGGATACTACGAGAGGGTAGGACACTGTGGTCAAAACTTATATAGACCTAGCCACCCACTACCAGAACTATTGATCCCTGGAAGAGAGTTGTCAAATTCTCACCCACTGCTGAACAACATACCATGATTCTCATTAGTAAAGGAAACTGCAACTTCTGGATAGCCAACTGGACTCTAGTTGGCTGCCTAGTGGATGGACGCTAGTTGGCTGCCTAGTGGATCGGTGGAATGAAAATTTTGAAGTTCCATTTCCTTTCCTTACTGTAGCTGAATTATTGCATGATATTTCTTCGTATCTTAATGTTTTATGCCAAGGATTGTCTTCTAAGGTCAAATAGGTGCTGGAAAAGACTTATGAGATCACTCAAGATGAAGAAAATATAATTTGGAAGCCATAATTGTCAGGTAAATTAAGTTTTGTTTGGCTTATCAAATATTCAAGAGGAAAAGATCACACTCGGGTATCCTCAAAATGTTATGGAATAGACTTTTACCAAGACAAATCTCTTTTTTCTCATGGAAAATATTATATAATATTATGCCCATTGATGATGTGCTTAGCCATACCAGTGTTGTTTTTGTATCTAGATGCGTTATATGTTTTAACGAGGTAGAATTCATGAATCACACTTTTAATCTATGTCCACTCAGTAAATTTGGAAATTTGAATACATCATATTGGATCTGCTACGTGGTGAAGTAAACAGTTGGGAGGTATGGGGTTCAGAGATCTATTACTGTGGAATCAAGCCACATTGTGTAAGCATTTGTGGAGAATTTAGGAGAAGATGATATGGATCAAGTATCTACAAGCCTACTATTTAAAGGGAAAAAGTTTTAGAACATATCAATGTCAACTTTCTCATAGCTGGATTTGGAAGTACCTGAATGGTTTGAAGAAGAAAATGGATGGGAAACTGCAGAGATGTATAAACAAGAAGGGGAAATTCAGTATACCTCAAGCCTACAATATTCCGATGGCGATGGTGAAAAGGATCAAATGCCTAAGGTGATTTGGAGTTCTAAGCTTCTTCCTAAGCACAACTTCTTTTTGGGGATGATGTTAAAGAGGAAATCAACTACAGTGGATAGACTGAACAGATTTAATATTATTGATGGGCAACAAAGATGTGCATTATGTGAAGAAGAAGAGAAGAAAGCTCAACATGTTTTCACCCAATGTAAGTTTGCAAATAAGGTGTACAAGAGGCTAGGATTTGCTGAGTTATACAACTTGAGGTATTTGAAAAACAAATCTGAAACTGAAGCTGATAAGGGGACAGAGGAACAAATTCAAGCTACTGGTTGCAGCTATGTATTCAATTTGGGAGGAGAGGAATTGAAGATTTTTCATAACAAAAAAATGGAAGTTGAAGTGCTGAGTTTGTAGAATTGAGGAAGGGATAAAGTACTGATTGGGAAGTCTGTGTCGGGGAAATGGTCTCGGTTTTCTTTCTGAATGTGAGTACTAAAACTGATTTTGAGCTGGGAAAATTGGGCTTATAAAGCTTTATTTCCAGTTGCTTAGGGATTTTTAGCCCAAAACGGAAACATACAGAAATAAAGATAGCCTAATTGGAGTTTAGCTCTTAATTTTTTTTAAGTATGCATTTCAGCAGCAGTTTTGTAGTTAAAATGCTAGAGTGAGGGATCATATCTTGTAAAGTCCTTTTTTGATTGATTTGAATGAAAATTTATACTTATACAATATATATACATATCACATGATTGGGGACTGTTTGGTTGGAGGGAATCAGAATGGGGAAAGGGAATAAAGCGTAATGAATCTGTTAGTTGATGTTTGGTTGGTATTTTTAATCATTCATTTTCCTCTTTTCATGGTTTATGATTCTCTCAATTCGGTGAATGGTGATTCTCTACCCTCACCCTAGGATTGGGATTCCACATATTTCTTGTTTCGTTTCTATTTCATGTTTCATTTCTAATTCATGTTTCATTTCTAACAATAAAAAGTTATTTTACTTACACGTCTTTTTCTACTCGTAAACGTTCCAATTTCTTAAATGTTGGAAAAATATATAATATGTTTACTGTTATTTAACATTTTAGTCTCGTACAAAAATGAATTGGGTTGAACATTAATCACATATATATTTCTATAGTTTAAGAGAATAAATTAATTAAATAGTATTGCTATATTTTAACTTAAATTTGTTATACACAAAGAAAGTTAAAAACACTAATGAAAAAATAGTATTATAATATTTTCAATTTGTATAGCGTTGATCATTACTAAAACTATAGCTTTCTTATAAACTAAAATTTGATAATATTTAATGTTATTTCATAATTTATACTATAAATAATAGTTATATTATTTTAATATAAATATATATTATTTTCTTATATAGATAATTAATTAATTATTTTATATTATAAATAATAATTATTTTATATAAATATTCCTATTTCATATATTATTTTATAGTTTATATTGATTATCAAAAATTAAAATTACAATATTCTTCTTATTATTTCAATAAAAATATTATGATATTATTTTTTTAGTTGCGTATGATTCGAATTTAGATAAAACTATAGATGAACTTATTTTTTTAGTAAAAAAATTATATTATTTTTTAACTTTATACGTTGAAGAAAATTTATATTATTTTATAATAAATATATTATTTTTATATGAATAATATTATTTTATATTTTTATAATATAAATAGTAATAAATTAAGTAGCAATATATACTTTAGTCATGCGTAAAAAATAATATACTCCAATAAATTTACTTTTTGAGTTGTATATGAGTCGTATACTAATTAAATTAATATATTATTTTCCAAAAAAATAATATTATTTCATAATTTATACTATAAATAATAATTATAGTAATATTTTATTATTTAAATATGTTATTTTATTATATAAATAATTTAATTTAGTATTTTGGTTAATTAATTTAGTTCCATGTTCTTAGGGTAGTTTAATTTATTAACTTATGTATTAACTTACGTATGACCATTGTATTAGAAATCAAAGTTTGTTTTCCCTTCTTGAACCAAACAGGTACGAAGGAAATGGAGGAGAACGTTATTTCTTTTCCATTGCTGGACCAAACAGTTTCATAAATCTAGTATCATTCCTTTCCTTTCTTTTCCATTCCTTCTCCTGATTTCATTCTCTTTCCCCCGTTTGAACCAAACGGCCCCTTAGAGTCAAAGTTTATTAAGTTTGACTCTAAAAAAGTAAATTAAAAATTCAGAGTGGGACAGGGGGAGTATCTGTTAGGCGTATTTGAAAAACGGTTACTTCCTTCATCCCAAAATACACCCAAGTCTTGTTTTTGGCAGATTTAACTTTAGGTAGGGATCATTGTACAATTAATAAAGATTTTTATTGGGATGGGGTTATATTTAAAAGCTACAAATATATTTGGGGAAGATGAAATTTTTTGTTGTTTTTGGTAGAAATACCCCTACCTAAAATTTAGTGTACCTCATAGGAAACCATCTCCCAAAATAAGGTTTCTATCATCTCTTTACACGAGTATATATGCAAACCAATGTGGCAGAAATTTTTGAAACTCGAACATCAAATTTCAACCCAGATAAAAAATAATTATAAATATAAACATTTGATTGGTATAGATGAAAATGTAAAATAAAATCTTACGTTGGAACGGAAGAGTATATTTTTCTGTTTACTGAATTTTATTCAATTCAATTTGATTGACCAAATAGCATATATCAAACATAACAGTCCAGGATTACTCTCAAGCCAAAAGGTACTTAATTATATCTGCTTCCGTAAAAAAGATAAATGCAAATGCCATTTCCACAATAAACAGCATGGAATATTAAATTCTGAAAATTTTGGATGGATTAATTATATTGCAATAACAAGCGTACAACATTAAAACCGATTCGTTGAAGAAGTAGGATATACTAGTATATGTGAATCTAGACTCTAGAGTAATTTGCTGACATGATGGTGAGGATGAGCAGCAAGACGAGAGCAAAGTAGGAGAGTGCAATAGAAATGGTAACTCTGCCACAATATTTCTGGAAATGGTCGCAGATGGCCATCCACCCGGCGTGTTCGTTTCCTTTCTGGCCGATCATCCCGAATGCCGTCGCCGCCGCGCATCCCGCCATCAACAATGAACTCATAATCTGTCACAATTACTGGTATTAATCGCCATGGTTTATGGGACAAACAAACGCAAAAAAATTGCCCAAAGAACGGAATATTACCAGGTCAAGTATGAACAAGAAGAAATACTTCTTAGTGCCGAATGATTTATGTCCAACGATGGATAGAAGAAAGGCGGATATCGCGGTGAAGGCGGCAACAATGATATTAGCATATGCAAAGAATCTGCAAACCCATAAAAATAAGTAAAAATGAAATTTAAGTGAATGATGATCTGTTATCTTGATCAGAAACGTGCTTTTTAAAGCTTACTTGAAGGCGGAAGAATAGCTGTAACGAGCATCCGCGACGATCCCGAACACGACAACGGTCTGCTTGCTGGTGATGGAGATCCATGTGGCGGCGACAGCGGCGGCGGTGGTGAGAACTCTGACGAAAATCTGGGCCAGGAAGCCAATCTTGTGAGGTTTGAGAGGGGAGGTGGGGTGGCGATGGACATCTTTTTGACCTTCAATGGCGCCACCGTCCATTTTAGTATAGTAGGAGTGGATGTGTAGCTAGATTAGGTAGAGGTCAATTTGGTGAGCAGATGGTAGCTCAACGGCTGGTATTTATAGGCGGGTAGGATGTATTCGGTACTACTCTTTCGCTTCGAGTTCAAATTATACAACAATCATTATTATGCTATTAAAAATATGTGTCTGACTGTTAATATATTTACGTATGTATAATAACGGCTAATAAAAAGTTAATATTTAGAAATAGTTGTTACGACGAATTCAATAATATCATATACAATAATAGACTCCCTCTGTCCCACTGTAAATTGTTTATTTACTTTTTCACGGTCTTCAATGAGAATATTTGACCGTAAATATCTCTAGTTACATATAATAATGCCGGATAAAAAATTAATATTTAGAAAATAGATGTTAAGAAAAATCTAACAATATTTCACATTATATATTTATTATTTATATAATAATTTATATGTTTGGTCAAAATTTGACTCTAAAAAAGTAAATAAGTAATTTAGAGTGAGATGCAGGGAGTATATTTTTGTTCATATATTAATTCAAATATATGTATCAATCTTTAATAGATAATAATGTAAAAAAAAAACGTGTGCAACTGTAACGGTGGAGTATACCATTTGGCAAATGGATCCATCATGTAGTGTACTTGCGAGTAGTTTACTGTATTTCTTGGAGAGTTGATTTCCTGCCGTATTTTTTTCCGTCTTTACAATTTTTTACAGGGAACTAATAGAAACGCCAGGTGATATTGTCTTTGTAACAGTGTGGACGAAATTTCTACTTGAGGTTACAATGGCACATTGCATACGTAAATGAAAACGAGGGAGGTGCGTACTGTGTTTCAACTCAATAATAGATGCAAATCTTAAATTAATAGGTTAGAGAAAGCTTCTTCTTTTTCCATGAAAAAATTACATAAATTCAACCTAATTACGTACTCCCTCTAGTTGCTAAATATTGACACCAAAGAAATGACACACTTTTAAAAAAAATTGAGAGGAAGAGATTGTATAAGGAGAGTAAAACGTAAATTGTGTGAATGAAAACAATCTAGTATTTACCAAAAAAGGAAAGTGCCAATATAAAAAAAAACCATCCCAAAAAGAAAAGAGTGCCAATATAAAAAAAAACTGGAGGTAGTACAAAACTTTTACTCTACACATAAGAGACACCTTGGATATGTTAAAATTCGGTGAAATTTGAAACTCCATCCATTTTGATTGAGAATGCCCTCCGAAAAACACTCAGCTACTTCATCACTGTCGAACTACAAGAAAAATGACTTATTACTTCTATTTAAGTCAAATAACCAGAGTAAAATTTCTTTTACCTCAGTTATTTTTTATTATCGAAGTAGATAATATCTTTTACCACGGTTAAAAATAACCGAGATAAATAATATATATTTTTTACCTCGGTTATTATACTAACTGAAGTAAAATGTTAAAGAAATAAAATAAATAATCTTACCGAATAATGTGCGACGTTGCATATGTTTTTTAAGAATGTCTGCCGAAATCGCATTATAAGTCGTTTTCACCGACATGTAATGCGATGGACGACTAACGTCACAGTTATGTAAATGATTGATTTTTAAAAGGTTAAAATTGAAAAGGATTGACTTTGAAAAAAGAATAGGTATTTTTAAAAAAATATTTAAAAGGTGGGTTTTGTTATGTTACGATTGAAAATGGTGGAATAAGAGAGAAAACCACGACAACCAACAAGTAAAGAATTTGACCGTGGTAGAAA
>JAULKJ010000010.1:5368662-5385628 GCA_032355405.1 Rubia balearica
ACTCGGAACTATTTTAAGACAACAAAATTAATGGGTGCATTTTTGTCCAGAGAGGGAATAGAAATGTCGCCCTAGCTTGAAACCAAGTAACTTAGCCCTTCTATTACACGGTTAGACGATATTCATAATTAGGAACTCAATCTGGGCCAAATTTATACATTGGGGACACAATTTCAGACTCAATCTGGGCCATTTGTAGCAATCTTTGAACCCTTTCATGTATGACTTTTCAGTACCTACAAATTATATCGACCAACATAAGAATTTTGTAAATAATGAGGTAAAGATCAATAATATAACCAAACAATCCTCGCAAACAAATTGTGTTGGCTAACCTTTCTCAATTTGTGGCCTCTTTCTCGCCTCGCCTTCTTCCATTGGCTTATGATACCACTTCCCATCGCGCATCACCCAACCCTTGTTTTCAAATTATGTCTTATCATAATGCTTCAGAACCCTTTCCTCCCCCTCGGTAGTCACCCTCCTCAACGCTCTTCAAAATGCGAGATATTAAACTCACATATGGTAGGCGAGTCAAAACCTTCTTTGACATTGTAAAATGTAACATGTGCCTAAAATAGCCGCTTCGGGGTTAATTTTTTACCCTCCATGATTAAGTAGAATAACATAAGGGTTGGGTAATTAGGCTCAGTCAAGTGTCCGGCCGAGGGGACAAAACTTATATTAATGATCTTATATGTGATACGTAAGTTAATGGGCAAAAGCTTGAGATCAAAGCACTCGAGTTTCCCTAAATCCACTCTATTGCGGTTAAAGTATTTGACACTACACTACACGAGGTCAATGTAGGGATCGTATGCTTCTAGAGGCCATTTCTCTCGATGGTAGCAATCATCCAATGGACCATCGGGATCCTCGGGATAAACATCTTTCGGGTGAACAAAGGGAAATCTATTATCTTATTAATAATCTAAGGGCTAAGCGGTATTTCAATTGCCCCAACTCTAGTAGAGTAATCCTCATTCCCCACTTCTCACAAATTAGCGTAAAATCAGCAAACCGAATCAAAATATGGTTTTTCATTACATGGAAGAAATCCCTCAACATTTTGTTCACTAAAGGGTTTAAGAAGAACATCAAACCCTAGAGCTAAGTACTCGCTAAAATCAACAAGATATGTATCTAATAACTTCCCTTTCTCATGTAATGAATCATATCGATTTTGGGAAATTTGTGAAACAAACCTTTTATCATCGAAGCCAGTCCCGTGGCCGGTTGAACGAGATATCGTTGTTTCGCATGTTGACCCTCCCCTAGCCATGGAAACTTCTTCGATGTATTTGTAAAATCATTTAATTGAGAGGATTTTGTGAGTTCAGGTTTGCTAGGGTTTGGTGGTTTTGGGCGTTTGTTTTGAAATCTGATCTTCTTGCCCTATTTTTTTTATTTATATAGAGACAACTTTCCGAGTTTGGAAAGTAAGATTCGGTTTTTTATTATACGGTGAGGAAGGGTTTCTGAGTTCGGAAACATTAATGCTGAAAAAATGGGCACTTCTTTTTTCAAGGTTAGGCCCGGAAATGTCACACGAACTCGGAAACTAATTTACGAATTTGGAAATTTATTCGTTTCTTCATTTCTTTAAGAGACGAAAGGATTTCCGAATTCATAAAAAGTTAGGAAAGTTAATTTCCTAGTTTGGAAACTCACTCATACATTTTGGTCATCTAGATTGGTATTCTTTCCGCTCTCGGAAATACATCCGGACTTAAAATGAAAAGGAAAGACGCCACTCCGAACTCGGAAATACGTCGGCTCTTTTAATCAATTTTACATATTAAACAAAATTCTCCTTTAAAGCTAACACTTTCCAGGGGCAATTAAATTTCTATACTATTCAGTATTCAATAACATAAAGAGATTCCATTCTAGATTGTTCAAATTCTAGACAAAAAAATCATTGATACTTTCCAAAAATCCATAAAATCCATAGACAATTTAAAATTCTAGACAAACAAATTCATATATAATTTCCAAAAATCCTTAGACACTTTCCAAAAATCCATAGACAAAAATTTGTCACACCATAACAAATTCTTCAATTTTCCCCATGACAAATTCCCCCCCCCAACCTTAGCCCGCAATGTTTTCTTCATTGTCTTAAAAATATTTTTGTTATCACTGCCATGATCACCATCATCATCATCATTATCATCTTCACTATCCAAGAAGTCCGGCTCAAAGTTAGGCGGCTCCTCATCTTTGTTCAATTCTAATAGGAGGCCCTGACATTCCAAGAACGTGACATGCTGGGAATAAGCACGGGCAACATATCATACTTCTCGGCCAAATCCGCCCGCATGCAATCAAAGTACTTGTTCAACCTCACCTTTCAACCGCCGCCAGTACCTGTAAATGAATATTGATTATATTCAAATGGATATTAAAATTCTATATTGAAAATTGTACTTATTAAACTATTGGTCACGTAATGGAGCTTGATGCCTCTTCTCTCTCTGCTTCCGGTTCTCGGGCCCTCTTGGCAATCTTAGCTTTTTGGCTAGGTATTGGATGGAAGGACCACTTGCGGTCAAAGCCTTGTTGGAGGTTTTTGTGTTGGAATCAGCTATTGTCGTAGTACTCTTCACAAAGAGGCTTATCTTGAGGAATTATGTCCTCCTTATTTATCATAGTATTTATCAAACCACCGTATGGAAGGTCTTTCTTCTTTGTGTGCGCTACCTTCAATATGAATGAAATGACAGCGAATCCCAGGTATACCTTTTTAGCCTTCATGACGTAGTAAAACATCATGAGGTTAGCAATAGTTGGATCGCAAGTATGGCCACCTGTGGGGAAGACATTGAGGCATATCCACTCATACACGAGACGCTCCTCCGCGGTTCAGACACTGATATCAAAACTATCCGCCTTACCGGCATCACTTCCCGGCCTCTTAAAATATTTTCTAGACATAGCTACGGGACAGAGGGGAGTAGCATCGCTAATGCCCGGCTAACCATGGGTGTGATAAATATTGAGGGAACCGTTGGGGTCATCGGGCTTTAATATCTCAACGGTGTTGTGGGGGCAATCTAGGGCGGCGTTAATTGTGTATGTGGTAACCAAAACATCTTTCTTATTTACCCTATTTATTTCCCTATTGATGCTATTTTGACCCAAATTCGTATAAAATTGAATGGCTTCATCAACATAAACGTGCTCATCCATGCAAAAAAAAATCTCGAGGTGTTGGGCATTTTGAAATGTGATAGTAAATATCCTAGACCAAAGCTATCAATGCCCGGAGCTAATATGACCTTCGAATTGATAACTTTTCTCTTACAAAAATCTACATACCTTTGTTCGGCTTTCTCATTAAAGAATTTTGGGGATTAACTGATTTTAGTGATCAGACGATGGCTCTAATCGCTTTCCCTTGACTTTGAGGCCGAGCTCTTATGACTCATTGTCACTAGAATTTGAGGGGTTGTGGATTTTTTGGTGTGAAATTGGGGAATGTAGGTTTTTGGGGAATGAATGTTCGATTTTGAGTTGGGGGTTTTAAATCTCCCCATTTTTTCCTTTTTAAAAACCCCCACAGGGTTTCCAAGCTCAGAATTCAATTGTGGCCTTAATATAAAAGAAGAAAAACATTTACGAGTTCATAAATATTTTCCGAACTCGGAAACCCTTTCTGACAGGAATAAAAAAAGCATAAAGGATTTTCAAATGGTCATTTACTCCCATTTGAAAAACTTGTACTTCTCTACTTTCTCCCGTCCAAAAACACTTCCAAACCCAAATTCTCAGCCCATTTCATGTTTTGAAGATTTGAGGTATGTCTACATCTCTTCTAATCCAATTTCTCAATTCTTTTTTGTTTTTATTTTTAGCAAGGATATTCTATGAAATGTAGGTAGAAGCTTTGAAGGATTGTCACATACCCTTTCATTGATCAAATAGGTAAATCTACTCTTCAATAAATAATTAGGGTTTATTATTTTCAAACATGAATGACCAAACTCAATTTTTTTGTTCATACTAGCTAGGGTTTGGATTTTGTGATTGTGATGAATTCTATTTTAAGTGGGTTTTGTTAATTGAAGATAAGCTTTGTATAATATTAAGGTTTTGTTGCCTTCATGATGGGGGATGATAAAATAATGCAAGGGAATTGATAATAAATGGTATAGTTCTAGATTCATTGATTGAGCCATGTATTTGTGTGCTTAAATACTAGGTTAATGTTGACATAATTTTTTTGGCAACAACTATAACGATAAATTTATCGTCTATTGAACTTGATCAATTGTCTTCGGGTTTAGTAGAAGATTTTTTCTAATATATGTTGGATATTCTATAAATATTAGTAACTTATTTATTTTTTAGGTTAAGTTATTTTTTGATATATTTGTAAATGTAGTATTCAAAATGGCAACTAGGAAATGGACTTGTGACGATGTTTCACAGCCCGGTAAACTCAATTCTGCAACAACGAACATGGCGTGGGATGAGGATGACGGTCTGGGTGATGTGGGAAAACACCAAACTCATTGTAGAGCATTAGAACGTAGAATGACTAGGAAAGAATTAGCGTCGTTGATTTTTGAGAAGTTGGGGAATTGTGTGTCGGAACAACGTGCTAAATGGTCTAGTTGAGTAGCGAAGGTTGGTAGAACAAGGGTAAATATCTGCTACGATACTCGGCATGATGTCCCAAATGATTACAAGAACACCTTGGATGGAATGCAAGGTAGCTTTTGTGAATTATTTTTCCCAACATTTTTCTACATCAATTTCTTTAGACATGTACTCCCCATCCTCATATCATTGTGTTTTGTAATCTCCGTAGAGGCATTTTCAAATCAAAGCACAAGATATGGGTGCTTTGCGAAAGAAGGCTATGCCCATGATGTCAAAGAGTTGGTGTGAATCTCTGGACAAAGTGTATTTATGTTCATACCTAGCGATAAGAAAGGTGATCGCCCATGGGAAGCCTATACGCATATACAACCCGAGAGCTGGGAGATTCACAAGAAAAAGGCATTGGAGGTTGTGAAAACATAAGTTAAATTATTTGATGCAAATTATTAGTGTGATTAATTGCATTAAAATATCTATAGTGTTATCATGACCCTAACATCCAACTTAGGGTACAAGGGGAGAAAAACAACGCATTGGCGGGGAGAGTAAAATTCTTCACTGATTGAGTCGTAGGGGTTATATATTAGAGGTAATCAAGCTAGTAAAGGATGTCTAGAACAAGATGTTAAAATTTCAATAGGCTACATTATGATGGAAGATGAGGCAAGGGCTTCGGTGCAACCGATTTGTGTGTATGACATTGAGAGCTGCAATCTACTTTTCAAAGGCGACAAAACAAGAAGGGTCTATATGCAAGGATGAAGAGAAACTACATGTCTAAAGAGTGGTATGTAAATTTTAAGGTGAATATGTTACTAAATTAAAATATATTAAGGTTATACCAAAATAACAAAGGGATATCTATTTATGTTTTCACTTAGGAAAAATTGAAGAATGATTAATTGCAAGGAGAATTCATTCCAAGGGACTAACACGACATCCTTTGTGAAGCCATAGAAAAACCGGACCATCCGGGCTGGGTGAAGGGTATGGGTAGTTTTTTAACCCACAGGAAACCATTCGGGATTGTAGGGTCCTACGATGGAGCGGAACCCTCGAGAGTCCATTCGTTGCAAACAAAAAATCCCAACTCCAAGACAAGTGAATTGAGCAACAACAACTTGTAATTCAGAAGTTTTTCCAACACATCGGGCTAGTTCTTCCAGACAATTTAGAGGACTTAACACCCAATTAGACACCTTCATCTAGGGGTTCACAAAATTCTCCCAGAAATGTTGAGGTAAATCTCAGGGCAATTATCCCAAATCCAAGAATCGATAGAAAAATTTTCAAACCCGACGACCTCGACAATGCCACCCTTGCAATTGAAAAAAAGTTACGAAGGATCATTTTCTAAATTACGCCCGTTAGAATTAAGTTTCATATTTAATACCTCTTTTTCTTGTGTTTCAGAAATCATGTCCGTGTGAATTCTACATTGATCAAGACGTAGACGGTAAGCCTCTACATGTAGCCGATGGAGTTTTGCATGAGTAAATGAAATCCATCATTTCAAACCAATTGCGGAAGGTCTTTCAGGGTTTCCTTGGAGAATCCTTTGGTGATGGGCGCCCTTTGCTAATCCCGGATGGAGAATACAAGAAATTTAGTCCTTGCAGGGTAATATTCCTTACTTGGCCCCGTAGACTTATATGTCCCGATCCTATCAAGGATGGACATTTGAAGGAAACAAGGCTCCATCACCAAAACAGGTGAAGACAACGCCAAAACCAGTCAAATAAATGCCCAAACCAGTGCCAACAACCCCAACTAGGGTTAGACCTCCATTGGTAAAATCCCCCATCCCTCGAGACTTACCCAGTTTCATAGGTTTCTTTATAATTTTATACAATCCCATGATCAAAACTTAACGTTCATATTCTCAGGAAATGAATGTGTATATGGATGCAAACATGAAATCTTGGCGTTATGCAGTGATTTTGAAGACCTATGGAGTCGTGAGCAAGTTAATCAAGTGATCATGTCGATCAACACCTTGTGAGTGTTTTTATCCATTTAATTCCTACATTCGATATAAATTTTACTAACCATTATTACAATTAATACCTATTATGAAATTTTCCAGGTACATATTTTTTACGAGTAACAAAAAAAATGAATGGATTGGATACACTTGCCCGATGATGATACATGAAATTGGTTGTACAAAACAAGACAGGATCGACTACATTCGCAAATACCTAGGCCTGAAGGATAAGATGTTTTTCATCACGCCATACATCGAGAGGTTTTTTGCTACGTTCGATTTCTTTACCAACACCGTTTCCACAAATTTCAAATAATAAATTATTTTTTTATACAGGGACCATTAGAGATTAGTATTGACAGTACACGCAAAGAAACGAGTGTATTGGATAGATCCCTTCCACTTCCAACCATCTGATGCATTCATTGAGATCTTGGAATCTGCAATAAAGGAATATAGTGACCAAAAAACTTGTTCATTTAACGTGGTCAAAATCAAGGTGGTCTACTAATATGTTAATTTCCTAAATAATATCCTAAATTATTTGATGTAATAGTCGTAATAATTTATGTTTCTTACATATAGTACAAGAAACAGGCTCAAACTTGGGAGTGTGGCTATTACGTCATGTTATACGCGTCCGAGTGCATAGACAAAGTCCAGGAAGATGTACTTGAACTTGTCAAGGTAATTGTACAATTGATCGTGGAAATGTTTCTAGCTAGCCTTTACCAAAATTTTAATACTAAAATGTTATTTACAGATGTTCAAAAAGGATTGGAAGCTCTACTTTCGAGAAGATTTCAACAATGCGCGGCATTCATTGGCTCAGCATCTAATTCTCAATCTGTCAGTAACAATGGGAAATCCAAATATGGATAGGGACACTCAAGTTAGATAAACAGTTAACCTTAGAAATGACGGAATAGATTTTTTAGTGATTTCTATTCCTATCTATAGATTATTGCTTGGTTAGTGTTATCTAAAGATTTTTGTTTAGGTGCAAGATAGAATCGTGTATTGTTTTGATATTGTGGCAGTGTATCAAGGCTATTTTTATGCCGATAATATTAATGAAACTATTTTTTACCAAAAGACCATAAGTTTTTCCTAAATCGGAAAGTGTGTACTCTCTTTGATGTTTAAATTTCACAGTAAAGAAAATGTTTTCCGAACTAGGAAAAAGTTTACACGACAGAGTTTTCGAGCTCGGAAACTATTTTAGGAAAAAAATGATCCTCCGAAAAATTCCAGATTGAGACTAGAAAGGGGACCCAAATCCGGAAACTATTTATCATTGTACAAATAGACGACATGCAGTTTGTGGAAGATTCCGAGTTCGAAAATTATGACAATTTTTGAGCTTGTAAATGGTTGCAAGGACCGACAGAGACCCTATATTTTTTGAGTTTGGAATTAAATTAAAGGCGGTTTTTCGTGAAAATTAAAAGCGATTTGTAACCATCTTTAATTACATTTTTTTAATGGTGGTTCCGAGAACCGCCTTATTTTTAGATTGATTAAAGGCGGAGCCAGCAAAGGCATCTAAAAAGTGCCTTTAAATTTCCAGTAGAACCGCCTTTAATAGGTCATTCCCACACTGGTACTAGTAGTCATAGGTTTATTTGACAGACTTGTGCTTATAAGGAAAACTTACTTTTTTTAAAAGTAGGGAGAGACCAGCTTCTGCTCCCCCAAATAGCTTTTGCTTTCAAAATAAGTTGTTTTAGCACTTTGCCAAACACTAAAAAGTGTTTTGCTTAGATGCAAAGCAGCTCATAAGCTCTGCCAAACAGAGCCATAGGCTCTTATTTATAGTAGATAGAATTGGGCCATGAAAAAGGCTCAAGGCCAAAAAAGAAAGCATTAAACTATAGCCGACTAGCACGTGTGGTGCTATAGCACACGGCCCGTGCTGCTCAGCTTGGCACGACCCGTGTAAACCAACACAAGCCACCGGCTGGGCACTAGTCTATGTCATCCTGAGCGCACCACCGCGCCTTTCCCCACGAGCCACTGACTGGGAGATGTTTCCTGACTAGTTGAACGACACAAGATTTGTAGATAATTGCGGGTCGTTGGCTCGAAGCTTGCTTTCTACTTCTGAACAGCGCGAGCAATGTAAAACATTGTGGTTCACCGGTTGGGAGTCAATTTCCAGGAAACTAATGGCGCGGGTGTGCAGATCGTCGTGGCTGGTATTCACATTTTGACTTGGATTTTGCACAAGTCATGTCGTTTACCACGGCTCGTGCCCATACTTAACCGCATGAGGCACTGTGCTGATTTACACGGCCCATGCAAGAATTTCCAGGAACCATACTTGTCGGCTGGCATGGCACGTGCAG
This sequence comes from Rubia balearica, assembly GCA_032355405.1. Lineage (NCBI taxonomy): Eukaryota > Viridiplantae > Streptophyta > Magnoliopsida > Gentianales > Rubiaceae > Rubia > Rubia balearica. Next base: position 5,377,606 of record JAULKJ010000010.1, read on the forward strand.
TATTGTACGGCCGTGCCAGTTCCTCCTTGTTCGATCTTCGACTCATTGTCCTCCTAGCTTGATTCCATGTACTACCACATTTTAACTCCTGGCCTTCTGTGTACTATCCGTCTTACGAATGGCTTTCTAATATCTACTACCACTCTTGCGGATGACCTTCTACAAACTACGCCGAAGTTCTTACGAGAGATCTAACAAATATAAGCAGACAAAACAAGATCTAGATATGCTCGTAAGGACATAACATTCATCAGGTCTAATAAGTCTACAAAATTAAGGATTTTGACAAGAAAACCAACAATGACTATCTAAACCCATTGTCATGTAAACCTAACTAAACCTAGCAATCAACCAACCAAAATATACTTAGAAACATGTTAAATGCATTGGTTAATGCATACTTTTCGATGTAGATCAGCGAACATTTAGAAGAAATCCTAGTGGAAACGTCATTAGGGCCACGCGAAAACATTCGCCGAAGCTGAAAACAATGCATAACATGCGGACATAAGCATATTATAATATCACTACGGATGTGTGAGACCAAAAATAGTTAACCTATGTTGCAAAAAGTGAGATTCATATGCATAATCATTAAAGCAGCAAAAACAACTTTAAAAAACAAAGTATGGGAAAAATTACCCTAAAAACATACAATTCCTGAAAGTTTTTTGTTTTTCTTAAGTGATAACCTCTTCCGTTGGTAACTCAAAACCTTCAAAATATATCTTTACAACTGGTTTGGGTAGATCTCTTGTAAAAAGATATACACATTAAGTGCAGATAAATGCAACATATAAAAAATGCATTCCTAATTCAATGCAAAAATACACAACAAAAAAAAAGGTCAAATAACAAATACACACTCAATATTAACTAACGCAATATATGAATAAAAAAATTCGTAAATCCAAATCAACAATCGAAATGATAATAATAAACCTTTGCAGTTCAACAAGTACACACTCAACGCTAGCAAATGAAACATATAATTAAACACATGCAATTCCTTATTCGAAATTCAATAATCAATAACAAATGGGAGAAAATCCATACACATTACAAGTAACAACTGAACACTTAATACTGAATAATGCAACATGCAAGAAAACAAACACAATTCTTCGTACAATATAAAAATACAAAACAATCAAGAACCAAAAAGAAAAACTAACAAATATACACTCAATATTGACTAATGCAATATATAAATAAACAAATGCAATTTGTAAATCAAAATCAACAATCAAATAATAATAATAATAATAATATATCATTCTCGATTCAACTAGAGGTTTATATTCAATACTTACATATGCCACATTAAATTAAACCCATGCAATTTTTTATTTGAAATCAACAATCAACAACATGTTCATTATTTTACTAAACAATTACAATCTCTCATCCCTGGGCGATTCATCGATTTAAATTGTTTTCTCTTGCGACCTAGGACGTAAGCTTTCTGGCTTTACAAACAACTTTCGATCGGCGATTGTTCCAAAACGATGGAAAATCTAGAGGCTCTTGAACTACTCTGTGCAAATTTCCCGATCACAGAGGAGAAAACCCCTCATCAGATGATAACACTCAAATATGATGCTTCGAAGTTTTGTATGACGCTGGTGGGAAGGGTTTTGGCGCACAAAAAAATCCCTTTGATGAAATTATCGACCTATTCCAACATGTTTAGGGGATGAGTAACACAATGACGAGGAAGTTCTCATGCGATAATGTGGCGCTTTTCCAGTTCGCGAACGGCGGATAAAGCATGGGTGTTAGAGAAGGAACCATGAATTTTTGGAAAGTTCTTATTGGCTTTGTGTGAGCCATATGAGGGGACGATAGCCTCACAAATTCACTTTACGATGGGATCATTCTGGATTCATGTTCATTGAGTCCCTGTGCTTTCCATGAATGAAGCATCAACAAAGTTGATAGGTGATGCTATTGGTAAATATGTAATGGTTGAAAAGGACACATACGGCTCGATGGTTGGGTCGTATATGCGGATAAAGCATGAGGTTGACATTACAAAACCTCTTAAGCTAGTGTAGACAGTTGGACCTTTGGGAGATCAGATGCATCTCTCTTGCTAAAATGCAAAAAACTCCCTAGGTTTTTTCGTATTGTGGTCAACTAAGACATGGTGTTAGAGAGTGTGAATCTAGGGCTCATGCCCAGATGGCGAATCGCAAAAGTGTCCATTATTCGCCATTGTTGGGTGTTAGCCCTAGTTTTTCTTTGTTCCAAGCTGCTTGGAGGAGAAGGTAGATTGCGCAAGCTCCTGCAAGAGACGAAAAAATCCAGACACAAGAAGTTCTCCGATTCGAGAGCAGAACATAAATAAAGATGATTGCATGCATGAAGGGTTTCAAGAGGGGCCTGGACATAATTTGATCATTAATGGGGAACAAAGCTCAACAAATTGACAGAGCTCAATGCAATTAAACCCAGGGACAATTAATATCACGGTTGATGCGAATAAAATGACGTGATAAATATCCTATTTAGCTCTATGTCGATCCCGACGCAGCGAGACAATGGCCTAAATTCCGAGCTACTCAGGAAGCCTCCACCCTGAAAATCTTTTAAACCTCGATGTAGAAACCTAACTTGGAAAGTATACCAGATACCTTTGTTGGCAATTTACTCATCTCATAACCAAAGTCAAACCAAGAAGGTAGAATGATGGAAATACGCGGTGATACACAACCCTTAGACACAAATGATGATAACCATGGCTTGGAAGATTTTAATGTTGAGGCCACATATCCCCATAAAAGTCCCAGATGGGGGAGGGGCATAAATAGTAACACTCCAACCAAGAAGACAAATGAAATCTTTGCCGATCCATTGAGCCCGACAATGGTACAAGTGTCGATCGAGTTATCCTCTCCGCTGGCTGGATAATGAAGCAAATGGAGAAGATAAAGAAAAATAAGAAAAAGACAAAGACAAAGAGGATGGCGCAGAAAAAAAATTGTGGAGAAGCCGAGATCAAGGAACACTCGTGGATGGACAGACAAAGACAAAGCTGGAACTTAGCGCACCATCCTATGATATCGAGAAGAAGAAGAACAAGAACAAGAAGCAAAAATAGTAAACTAGCCTCGAGGGGGCATCTCTGACCGTGGCAGGTTCTAGCATTACACTGGTAGTGACTGGAAATGGCGACCAGTTCTACCCAGGCCAATGATTATTCTGAGTTGGAACTTCTTTAGGCTTGGAAGGGCTAGGGCAGTCAGGAACTGCATACCATGATACGTTTGAAATCTCCAGTAGTTATTTTTCTTAGTGTAACTAGATGTTCCATGGATGTGATTAATAATTTAAAGTCTCAATTAAATTATTTCGGTGTTACTTTCGAGTCACAAAGATGCTCAGGGGGACTTGCGTTTTTTATGGAGTAAGCAAGTAATGGTAGATTTAAAGTTGAGTCGTTCTATAGATGTTTTTCTTACAATTTCTGGGAGTCAAGTTCATATTACTGGTTACTAAAGGGAACCAAAGTTTCTAGAAAAAGAGAGGCATGGAAATGACTTCAAGAAACTTGTTTTGGAACCTCTACTCGTGGTTATGTCTTGAGAACTATAATGAGGTTTTGTCGCAAGATGAATTTCAAGGAAATCACCCAACATCATAATGGTTGATTGATGATTTTCAAGAAGCTCTGGATTTCTACGGCTTGTTCAATAAGGGATTCACAGGGCCGAAGTACACTTGAAACGTACTTGCGGCTCGACCAGATACTAAAAGGGCTAGATTGGATCCTACGACGTGTAATCTGAGCTTCTACGATCTATTCATGTGGTCATCAGTACATGTACTTCCTATGGTGTACTCTAATCATATGTGCCTACATGTTCTTCTACAATCGCGGGATCCTGCAGCAACCCACCAGAGAGAGAAAATGAGGTTTCGATTTGTGGTGCATTGGATTAAATCCAGTGATTGTGAGAAAATTATGGATAAGTCGTGGAATGAGCGGGAAACATCCTTGCCCTAGAATATGGAGAATTTCTCAATCGCATAGATGAAGTGAGGAAATGATGCATTCCCATATTTACCAAAGCACATGGAGGATATTAAAAAAATCTATCATTGAACTTAAATGAGGCACCATTACGGAGAAGGTTAAGGAGATAATAGCCTTGCTAAGGCAGAATTATGACTTATTGAAGGTATTAAGTGGAAGAAAATGGCGAAGCATCATTGATATAAGGAGGGCGACAAAAACACAAGCTTCTAACAAGTTCGCTTCAAGACGAAGTGCGATAAATCACATAGGTGGTCTAAATGATGAAAACTTGGAGCTGAAGACTAATGATGCAAGCATCGAAGGCATTTTTGTGGAATATTTTGGTGGATTGTTTTCGTTGTAGGAATCTTTCACAGAGGTGATCCAACAGTTTGGTAAGCAGGCTCCAGCCGAGAATCCCAAGGGAGATGGCCGTGGGTCTTTTGCGGCCATACACGGTAGGCAGACGTGGCTTTGGCAGTGAAGGAAATGCATCCGTTCAAGTCTCCGGAACCAGACGGTATAAGCCTTGTCTTTTTCCAAAAATTATGGCATATTGTTAGGACAGCCGTCACGGCTTTTGTTCTTGATTTCATGAATAATAGGGTGTTTGAGCTTAAGGTGAATTATACTCATATTGTCTTGATTCCGAAAACCCCAAAACCGGAGCTTATTACACAATTTTCCCCCATCAGCTTGTGTAATATACTATATACGATTGCTTTTTAGGTGGTGGTGGACAAACTTAGGCCGATTATTTCAAAAATTATCTCTAAATCACAATAGGCCTTCATCCCAAGCAAATTAATACTGATAACGTTCTTATCGCCAATAAATTCCATCACATTATGAAAAACAGGAGGACGAGAGGTTTGGGGTATATGAGCATTAAAATCAATAAAAGTAATGCGTTTTATTGGATTGAATGAGATTTTGTGTGTTTAAGGCGACGGGCTTTCTAGAGACATTTATCAGCTTAATTCGCCTATGTCTGTCGACAATTTCATTCTCTTTATTCAGAACACTGGGGAGATGGGGCTATTCTAACCGAAGCATGGACTTCAACAAGGTGATCCTCTCTCACCTTATCTCTTCATTATATGCCTTCTGACGGATACTATGTGCTCAAGAAAAATCAAAGGCATCGGAACATCCACGTTGGGCCTAGAATTTCACATTTGTTCCCTGTAAATGATACATTTATTTTTGGAGAGGCCATAGAAGAGGAAGCAAAACACCTTCAATGGGCCATCGCCCTATTTGAGAATGTCTCGGGCCAAAGAATAAATGTGTATGGGTATCTTATTTAGCCCAAACACTGCAGAGAAAGTCAGAGCCAAGGTGTGTGACATTCTTAAAATCCACGAAGTGGCGTCGCATGACACATATTTGGGACTCCCCTCGGAGATTTGGCAGCGTAAATCAGATATTTTTCAAAACCTAAAAGACAAAATCAGGCAGAAGATCAATAGGTGTAGCGAGAAAACTTATCCAAAGAATGGAAGGAAGTTCTTATAAAATGAGTTCTCCGGGCTATTCTGAGTTACGCCATGAGCTGCTTAGTATCCCGGACACCATCCTTGATGATATCGGAGTAAAATTAGCAAATTTTGGTAGGGAGTTGGCACTATAGGAAGACAACAAATTCCCTGGATGTCAAGAAAATGGCGCGCACAAAGGTTAACGGAGGACTGGAGTTTCATGACTTGATGGTGGTGAATTTGGCACTGTTGGGGAAACATGTGTGGAGGCTTCTTGTGATTTCGAAAGCACTTGTCTCCAAAGTGTTCAAGGAAAAATATCCCCAACTCTACTATCTTTGAAGCTATATGAGGCACACGACCATAATGGTCCTGGAGGAAAAGGGTGTTGATGTCCATAGGCTTGGATGTTGGAAAGAAATTAAGTCAGGGATCCAGACCAGTATATGTCACGAACCATGGCTTATGAGGCCGAAGAACTTCCTTGTTAAAGAACCTGGCAGCATCCCAACAGTACTATCCAATATCGTCGACCTGTTGGATCAAGTAACGCACTGGTGGCGCAAAGACTACTTGGTTGAATTCTTCCATTCTGATTTCTGAGGACACCGCTCTTATACGCTCCATTCAACCACCCATCTCCGCGGGAGCCGACCACTGTTGTTGGCAACACAATTCTATCGGAAACTACACCATCAAGTAGGCATACCACACCTTAGTGGAATCGCTGTGATCCAGCTTGCACCGGTAGAGGACTGGGACAGGCGGATATGGAGGAGATTGTGGCATCTTCGCATTCTGCAAAGAGCGAAGCACTTGTCTTGGAGGACATGCACTGATTCCTTGCCGATGAGTGAGAACCTACATAAGAGAGCAATGGATGTTACTACAATCTGCATGTTGAGTGGCGAGGGTAAATGGCATGGCAGGGCATCTCTTTTTCGAATGCCAATATGTGGCTGAGGCATGGAGATGTCTAAGAATGAAGAGTACCGAAGATTCGGCAAGAAAAATAGATGGGAGCTTTGGTTCAGGAATCTGCTAGAAACATGCAGCGACTATGCCGCCAAACTGAGCATAATGGCTTGTGATGGATTTTGGTTTCAAAGGAACAAAAATACTTTTTGAGAATAAATGCCTATCACCAGACATAATGGCCGCTTGAGTTGTAGCGAATTTGAGAAACATCAAATCAGCAAACCAATGGCCGGAGCGCGCGTCGGAGGAGCTACGGCCCCATGTACTGCTACAGCCACCAGAGGAAGGATGCCGAATCCTCTTCCACGCAGGAACAAGAGAGAACTTCGCCACCACTGGGTTGCTGTTGTTGGACGGAGAACGTCACTTTCACTGAGAAGTTGCTAGGAGAATTATAGGAGTTACGGATGCAGCTAAGGCAGAGGCACTTGCCTTGCTGGAGGCAATACGATTGGCAACAGAGAAACAAAGTGAGAATATATGGATAGGGGATGAGCACTTGGCGAAACTGAGTCTCTACTTTTCTGTGTAGATGTTACCCACCAAATACAAAACTTTTTTTATGAAACAGGTGTAAATTTGCCCTTTTGGATTTCTACAGATATAAACATTCTTGCTCATTCGCTTGATAGCTTCGTGAAATCAAGTGAGACAGAAAATGTATGGACTACTCTCTCAAATTTTTTATCTTCATATGATACTGGACGTTACCAATAACATGAAATGAAATCCTTTTTTTCAAAAATAAAAACTAAAGAAATACAATTTCTAAATAAAAAAAAACTAAAAATCAACATCACAAACTCACCTAAAGATGCCAAAAAACAATTCAAAATAGAAAAATTAACATTCCTGGCGAACTTTCAAGCTTAGCTACAACATTTCTTCTCCTTTGACGAGAATTTCTAACATATGTAGGATCATCTTCTCCATAAGAACATTGTTTGGCTCTCACCATCACCTAAACATGAGAGCAATTAAAAACAATAAAAAATACCTATCAATCGATCAATTCCAAATGAAAAAAACGAACTACTAACCTCGAATTGACAAAAATATCGAGAACATATAGCGACGGCGAAAAATTTGAAGCAAACCACCGGAAACGAATTTGGACAGCGACTACAATGGCGAAAAGCAAACGAAAATATGCCCAATGACAAAGAAAAAAGCAATAACGGAAAATGGAAAAATGGAAAAATGGAAGCAGCGAAAGGACGGTGGCAAAGTAACAGGTAAAACAAGATAGCAGAGTTACCAAATATGAAAATGGAAAAATGAAAAAAGAAAATTTATTATTTACACCAAGCTCTGAAGTTCAGCAATTATAAAATAAATCCCATTTTGCAATCAACTTCCTGGCCTATCCAAATCCCAAAAAGAAAGGTCACATTTTTTTAGACTCTTTATTCCGTACAATTTAACATAATTTCACAAATCCGAAATTTATGTTTCATTATCAAATGGAAGGAAAGCATTGCCAATTTTCTTTTCAGCAAAACTACATGATCTCAACAATAGCACGTCCAACAATACTTCCTTT
>JAULKJ010000010.1:5400896-5414854 GCA_032355405.1 Rubia balearica
GTATATATCTTGATATAGTGGAGGAAAATGAGAATTGACATCTCCGGATGAAGCTAAGGTGAAGGAAAAAGTTAAACGCTATCATGATCGAAGAGTCATAAAGGTCCAGTTCAACCCATAAGGAAAAATGAAAAGAGTTGACGTGAGCCTGATGGAAAGTTAGCAGCAATTGGAAAGGACCTTCCAAGGTTGTGGAAGTATACCCAAGAGACAGTTATACTCTCGGAATAATGGAGAGTGGTTTGGTCCCGAGTCAATGGAATATTGTCAATCTTCAAAATTATCATCAGCTCCAAATGAATGGGGCATGGATTTGAGGTTGGAGTATGCTATAATTATGTGTTTGAGTCTTTTACACCATGCGCTGCATTTCTCATGATTTATATCCCAGCCTGGTATGCTATGTGCTGCGACTAATGAAATATGTTGTATGCTATGTGATGCACTTTTTGTATTGATCTCAACTTCGTATGCTATGTGCTGCGAGTGATGAAATAATGAGCTGCATTTTTTGTATTGATCTCATGTTCGTATGCTATATGTTGCGACTGATGATAGAAATATGTATGCTATGCAATGCACTTTTTTTTTATTGATATCTCAGCATTGTACGCCATGCGCTGCGACTAACGAAAATAAATATGTACGCCATGTGTTGCATTTGAATAATCCCAGTGTCAATAGAGCACGAAGATGCTGCCAGTGATTTTGAAATGAAAAACAAAATGCTAACGATTATGTTCGATGCCTGAATAGTAGAATTCAAGATAAAAACATAGGTAGTCTCAATATTCGAGAGAAAAAGAAACTAAAAGTGCAAATAGCATAAATATTACATAACAACATCAAAATGTACAAAGGTGAATCAAGATCTAAAAGCTCCAGGGCGCTAAATTTCTTAACTTTTCCTCTAATTGCTCAATTTCTTCTATTTTAATGCCAATTTCACGTTGAAAATCCCATTCTTGTTCTTCTTCAGGGTACTCTGAAAGATCTATTATAGTCTTTGTATGATAACTTTTTGGTTCAAGGCTCGTTTGGTCATCATCTTTCAGGTTACTCAATGAAGATCTTCGGTTCTAGGAAATTTTCTTTTGCTACTAGAAGTCTGTTTCTTTCTTGTGTTTACATTAGACGATTGAGTTCTCGAAGACCTACGGCCACTGGTAATATCTTTAGCCTTTTAAGTGCTAGATGATGGATTTCTCAATCGTCATACTCGATAGTGTACTTGGGGGAAATCCTTCAACCACTCTGTTATGGCCTCAAATGCTGCCTTTTGACGAGGATTCCCTTGGGCAAACACCTTGGGATTAATAATCTATTTATCACCTGGCTTAACTAGAAACTAGAGAATATTGGTGATAAGCCTTGGATGGATAACACCATGGTACAAGCCATGAGCTTGAAGGTTCTTAGCGCAGACTTTTAGAGTAGAATGTAGCTCTTTATTTTCTGTTTCGAGTTGAGAGATTTCGACAGTTAATGACTCGACTAGGGAGGAATTTCCATCCATGGTTTCAGTTTCTTTGTCTAAAGCCTCATTCTATCTATTATTCTATTTGAGAACCATTTCATAGAGCTTCACTACCTTCCCCACATGAGCCTTGCACTTATAAGCTTCGGTTCAATTGAGATCGAGACGATCCTGAAATATTCGCAACCTGTTAGCATATGCAAGACATTGGACAAGAGACCCGAACTGGAAAAATATTTGGTGAATAGTATCTTGATAACTTCTCTCACTAGGATCGCATTTATCAACTACCTCGAGGGGCACGACCCCATTATACTTCCTTGCCTCGATATCCCTAAAAGCACCTGAAGTGCAGGATGCTCACCACTTCTCCATGAATCCAATTTCGCATGCTTTTCGTAGAGATATTTTAAAAATCCTTTGCACTGAGGGATTACTATCACGCCAAGAATCTAGTTCCCTACTCCACTTGTCCAAATCCAACATCATCTTCATTAGGTTCCCTCGGGTGTTATTCAATTCTTTTTTGATTTTCGAGAGATCTTGACAAGCATTTTGAAATTTTTTCTTCAGGGCATTGTAGTACGATGGCAAGAATCTAATATAAATTAAAAAGAGAAAAAAGGAGAAAAGTAATTTTTCATAAATAGCAAGAGTACATGAGAAGGCTGTAAGGGAAAATTTTTATATTTCACCCTACCCTAGACTTCTCTTGGTCGGTGGAGGCATCTTTCACTTCGCCCTCAGCTACTTGGTGCTCATTCCTCTCAGTTGCATTGTGTGAGACTATTGCCTCGAGAGAAAGGGATGAACTAAGGCTACCATATTTGATTTCAAGAAGTCCATAAAGGTAAAACTAAGTCCGCCATCTATGATTGTCCCTTCCCATCTCTAGGATAAAGATTGGGTAGCATCGGGCTCAATAAAAGACTCCATAAACTTATTCTCATCAAGGCACAGGGAGGTAGTGAGCTTAGACAAAAAATCGTCATTGATCTGGGAATTGCATCCAGTACTCTTTGCCAGTTGAAGAAGATCGAGAAAAAATCATACAACTCTTGAGTTTTTATTAGCTTGTCCTTGAAAACCTCGAGCAGTGAAGCTTGAGCTTTGGGACCTCAAGCTGCCTCTAGGGATTTTTCCACAACTTCCTTCTTGAGAATAAGATTCCTTTTCTGCCTTAAGGTATGTACTGTTCTTTTTAGTTGCCTCGTGCTCCTCCTTTAATTTGGATATGACAAGGTTCTTTTTATGTACCTCCAGACAAAGTTTGGTCTTGTTGCTATCAAGCACTCGAAGGATGGGGGAGAAAGAGGAAACTTGCTCCTCGATCTTCAGGGTCACTGAGTGAAAATGCAGAGTTACCTAAAAATAATAGAATAATTACACAAAAATATATATAATGAAAGTAAGAGAATAAAAGAAGTATTGAAAACAAAAACTAACTTGAGGATCTTCAACCAAATTTCCTAAAACTGTAGATTGGAACATAAAAGACAACCGAGAAGATGGGGTGTTTGGGAAGCTGGTATAGTTTGCAAGGTTTGGTAGTGTGTTCCCTTCTTCTCCTGCTCTATTGAGGCGAGCTCTCCCTCATTTTTCCTTTTGGGTTTACCAGCAGCTATTTGTACACCCCCACCTTCTTATAGGGTATTTTGCACAGGGGAGAGAGAGTGTGGGGGGAGGGGGGTATATTACTGGTGACATTGTTAGTGGTTCGATGGCTACTTGTCTATGAATCTAGAGTTTCATTAAGACCCACTAAAAAATAAAAGAATCGAGGGTTAGAAAAAAAAGGTAATAAAGAAAAACATACTAAATGAAAGATCCTATTACTAAGACACCTTCGAGGAACTCCGAAGGGTTAGAATGTTGGGAATTACTCTCAAGAGAGGGTTCTCGAAGGACATTCGTAGCTGGTTGGAAAGAATCTCCATGCTCAGTAGCCCCTTTTCATTTCTTACTTCCTTCAGGGCCAACTTCGAGAGCCAGGCGTTGTAATCTTTCTAGCCTCTTGCACTCTAGTTTTTGGTAAAAAAAAATCTTTCCATAAATTTCAGGTGACCAAATAAAACCACCACCTGAAGCTTTGTTAAGGAAAATGCTATAGTAAATGGATGTATCCAGCAGGCGTTTCCTGCCTTGCTCGAGGATAAGAAGGTAAAAATACTTCTTTCCCTTAGAGGATTCAACCACTACAGTCAAAGGATTCAATCATGCCACCCTGAAGAGTTGGAGGGGTGGTAAAGGCTTTTTTTTCACCTATGTACTGGCAATAACGCTCTCTTTCTTCTCACTGTGCGTCACACTGTACAATGAGCGAATATTTGGGCTTGATTTCAAGCTTGTTACACCTCGTCATGAACATCATTACAATTATTATCACATTCAAATGAACTTGCACTGGGTTAACTTTGAACTCCCTAAGTACCTTTGAGAAGAGAGAAGGGAGGGAAAGCAAAGCCCCGATCGAATGTGTTTAAGTTAGATAACAAACCTTCCAACTGGTGGGTTTACGGGAGACTCTTCTAAACCTAAAGATTGTAGATTGACATCGAGAGGGATACTTTGACCAGAAGGAGTTGAGGATAAGGGTTTCGAGATGGGGTTCGACTCTTCGGAAGCACTTTCGATGTCTCGAGATCTCGAGGGTGAACTCCCATCATTAGCGAATTCATCCTCATTAACAGAGGGCTCGCTCAAAAGAGCTCTCTCTTCTACAGCCTCAAGGGTGGGCTCATTTGGGGACTCATTTTTTATACCTTTTTTATTCTTCGAAAGCACCCTCGTAGAACCTTCAATCTCATTCACTGGAATCTTAAGTTATGGTTTTCAACTTAGGGGTGACTTCCTTACAGGCGATTTTCCGTTACTAGCAGCCCAAAGAACAGGAGTTATTTCAGGAGGCATATCAATAACTGGAAATTCGTCAGGATTATAGTTCGTACGACCAATTTCGTCGACTTCTAAGTAAAAAATCACTGTAGTTCTGGGGTTTGCTAGATTTGGAGCTTGAATTTTCCGTTCTGGGCGAATCAATCTTCCCATCCTCCGACCAAGTTTGATCGCCCAACCCGCTCTGGTCAGCAATATTACTCGGAATAAAAGAACCAGAGGCCATAATGGTGAAAGCTTGAGAAATTAAGAGGGGGGATAAGGAAAAGGTTACTTGTTTGAAGGGAGGAGAGAGATAGTGATGATAATGTAGAAAAGTTTGTAGATGTTGATAATTCTTTCTTCAAATAACCTGTAAAAATAGAATAAGGAAGTTGAAATGGAATGAAATAGAGTTATGAAGGCTGAAGAGATGGCGGGGTAATGATTATTTCGAAAAACTCAAAGTTTGAAAAGGCATGAGAATCTTTTCAAATCTTTCCTAGGAAAAAACGTTATTCAAGCCCCCTTTGATGTAAGCAGCCAAAACACGCGTCCTTTCAAATTCAGTAAAACATTTAAATAAGAAAATTAAGCGCCACCTCGAAGCTTGAAGATAATCCTCACAGTCAAGTGATCTTAAAACTATTTGACCCTAAGCTCGAGTGAACTCAAAGAAGTTACCTCGAGTGCTCTGGGATGCAAGTCTTCGAGTCGTTATCATCACGACACCATAAGCATCCTTAGTTTTCTGGGGTTTTTTATGATGGTTTGACCTAGTGGGCCCAAATAACTTATTGGGCCTACTCTAGTCCAGTAAATGTAGAAGAAACGGTCAAACCTGATGACCATATTTATTGATCATTAAGAGGTAGGGTTAAAGATAAATACTACTAAAGTCACTCAGATCTAAATACAAGACACATATACATTTTAGCTTTCATTCTACTTCATATGGTTTTACTGATTTAAGCATCAGAGAATTTTTCCCGAGACTTCTTGCGGGCTTGTTTCTTTGCAGATCGCGACCAATAGACTTGAGATGCAACTTGATTGGTTTGGAGACGTATCATCACATCGTACTTAAAGAGTCGGACTATTTCTCAAATAGCGTGATAGTGATTGATATCCATTATGCAATTTGAGCTAGTATGTAAGGCCTAAGAAAGAATAAAATCGCAAAGTGTCCTTGAACCACAAAATAAAAGAAACAGGCTATCGTATAATTGCTTGCTTGTCTGCTCAACTACTCCTTTGGGGCCTTTCGGTGGCAAAAGGTAGTGAAGGCTATTCTGGGCGGGGCGGAGAAATATGGACTTGGCGAGGGTGCAGAAAGAGCTTCACGAATGTAACAAAGACGTGGAGGTCTCCGGCATACGCGTCGCCCTCAAATCCGACTCCCTCACTCATCTCGTCGGTACTATTCCGGGCCCACTTGCCACTCCATATGAAGGCGGCGCCTTCAACATTGACATAACTCTGCCCGGTACTTTTCCAGATTCCCCTTTCAGGATTCCCATAAATCCTATCCTCATCCTTCCTCTTTTGTTTTTGATCGCAGATGGGTACCCCTTTGAGCCCCCCAAAATGAAATTCACCACAAAAGTTTGGTATGACCTCAATTTCTTGATTATTTTTCCAACTATTGGCTGCTTTTGGGGCATTTGTATCTTCAAAGTTATGCGTTCATTGAGTTGAGTATCTGTTACCAATTACTATTAGTTTTGTGGCTGAATTATAAGTTTGTAAGAATCACCATTATCCTTGAGTTTATCCTTGGCTCTAGCAAAAGATGTAATAATTTATTTGTATTATGTTGTACAGTTTAAATATCTCAGACAGTTAGAAATGGGAAGTTACTTTCAAGTAAGATAATCATCTAGCTGTTCAGTCACTGAGTGTATTCTTAGCATTAGTTCCTAATTTTTCGCTCCCCGATGTTAGGTTCTGTTATTTATTCTAAAACTAAGGAAACTACTTTACTATGATAGTAGCATTTTTCAGTACACTTCACGCTTACCCCTTCATATAGCGTATGTAGAGTTTCATATTCTTCATTGATAGGCATCTACTAGCTGTTTTTTGTTAGTGAAGTGATAAAACCAAGTATCGAAGGATCAGGCTAGAGAAAAGGGTGGGAGACTCTTTGTCTGTTGTATGTTACCGAATTTTATGTTCACCTTATTAAGGATTTGAGTAAGTGGATTCATAAATCTGCATGGACTTAGATTAACATAGTATTATTTGAGTGTGGTGGTTTTGTTCCCAAAGTTTTTATCTAAGGCAAAGAAGAGGAAAGTCGCTGCAAATGGATCATTCTTCACTACTTTGTAGTTATGAGTAGAATTCCTGCATTATAGAAACTTCCGGTGCTCTTTCACCCAGGGCTGATTATTTTGTGGAGGACTGACAGCTGAAAGTTAAAACACACAAGAATAGTTATTGTAATTGAGGTTTTATAGGAAGATTTGTTGTGTTTTGGAATAACTGTAAACTGAGTTATACGCTGTTTGCGTAGTTCAGAAAGAGTTGTAGTTTTATATTTTTATACCTTTTTGCATTCAGAGAGTGACATGATTTTGAGTATAATACTTTATATGCTGTTAATCATGGTTTTTGGCTACCTACTGCTCCTCAAGGCACCCTAATATTAGCAGTCAAAGTGGAGCAATATGCTTGGATATCCTGAAGGACCAATGGAGCCCTGCACTTACCTTGAAGACTGCACTTCTTTCTATACAGGCATTACTTTCCGCTCCTGAACCGGGTGATCCACAAGATGCTGTGGTTGCGCAACAGGTGATACCGAATGCGCTGACCTGTGAATTCTTGCTATGCACACCGAATCACAAACCAATGTTAAATTTTAAATCTCTACAATTTCTCATAATGAGATTCTGATTTGCTTTTTCAAGTTCTGCCACTTTCCCCCCGTTTCATCTTTTCTGACAATTAATATCCATCTATCTTTGCTGAACATTTCAGTATCTAAGAGAGTACCAAACTTTTATCAGCACAGCTCGTTATTGGACAGAAGCTTTTGCAAAATCATCATCTCTTGGCGTAGAGGACAAGGTTTGTTGAATCTCATCCTATCTGCATCATTTCATTGGCTTACCCCTATTGAAGCCTTTTTACCTATTCCTTTTTTCGACACTTAAAACGAAATAGATACTGGGAAGTTGTTCACTAAGGTGTTGAGGTGAATTGCACCTTCTGAGACCAATGAGTTTCATTCAAATGCTTGATGTTTGCAGGTGCAAAAGCTTGTGGAGATGGGCTTCCCTGAAGGTTTAGTGAGGAGTGCCCTGGAAGCAGTTGGCGGTGATGAGAACTTGGCCCTTGAGAAGCTTTGCTCGGCATAGAATATGATGCGATGCTTATACTAAAGTTCAAACTTATTTTTGTTGCAAAACTTTGTTGCAGATGCCAGAGGGACTAAAATTGTAGAGAGGATCCAAAGAATGATCTGAAAATAGGTTTCCAGTTTACAGTACCTATCATCTTGCTTCGGTACACAATGGATTTCCACTTCTCTCTGGTGGCGTTGTAGGAAAAACATTGAACCATGATACAGCTTGTTAACTACTGTTGCTATTACATCCATCCTTTGATTATATTTGTTTGAGAAAAGTTGTTATACTCTTTAAATAACCTTGTATAATTCACATAAGTACCAATATAACCTTTTGATAATTGAGAGTGCCTATATAACCCTAGAAAGTAAATGAAAGTGCAAACGTACTGATACTGGTAGATTTAGGTCAGAATTGAGTGAAAAGTTGATTTTACCCCGTGAGAAAAAGGGAAAAAAACAAAGATGATGAATTTGCTATTATACTCCTAATAACCCTAATCTTCTTACCCATCTTCTCTTCTTTCCTATCTGTCGCCGCAGCTTCTCTTCTTCTTCTTCAACGATCTTCCGTCCCATTTTCTACGATTTTCTAGCGATTGGATGTTGAGTTGTGGCATTGAGGCTGGGAATGACAATCGGGTGTTGCTGGGTGGCGTTGAGACTGGGGTTAGCTAGCGCTGGGGCTGGATTTGGGTGTTGAGAGGTGGCGGGCGGTGGGCCTGGGAAAATGAGGAGGGGGAGATGGTGGTGGTCAGCGGGGATAAGCGGAGCTTATATTAGGGAAGGCAGCAGGAATGGCAATCGGGTGTTGAGCGGTGGCGTCGAGGTTGGGGTTGAGCGGTGGCGTCGAGGGTGGGAATGGAAATCGGGTGTTGCATGGTGGCATCGAGGTTGGGGTTGCCTGGTGTTGGCTGGTGTTAGGGCTGCGGTGGTGGTGGTGGAGGATTGGGATGGCAGCGGTGGTGCGCGACGGCAGGTGGTGGCGAGAATAGAGATTGAAATTTAGGAATGGAGATTGAAGGAAGGAGAATGAGAACGGTGAAGTTGCAGAGGATGGTCTGCGTCTCATTTGGGGGAAGAAGGGTTTAGTATGGGTTAATTATTATAACCCAGTATTTGCAATAGGTCAGCCCGTGAATTTTGTATAATTTGCGTTAATTACAAATTGGTCCCTGACCTGTCTATAAGTTTATGGACAGACCGCCTATCAGGAGACCCACTCATATGGTTATATTGGTATATTGCCTCATTTGTTTTTAAGAGTGCTCATAATATTTAGAGCATTATAAATTCTTATGTTAGACCGACTAACCGTTTAACGGAGCCATTTTATAATTGATTTTACTAATGGTGAAATTTGATGTTTATAGTTATCGCAACAATGTACATACAACTTTTTAAAAACTTTTAAAATGTATCGTTATGTATAAATAATTATAAGTTTTTTAAATGAATTTTTTCATGATTGGTCTAACCATTAATCGGCCTGATAAGACAATCCAATCAAGTACAACACTCGCTATTCACCGAAAGTTTCTCCTCCTGCAAAACAGATCCCGAAAATAATCTCGAGGTAAATACTCTGACGATCAAGTCAGCCTTCTTCTTCAAAGAATTGGAATTTGTCACCGTAGTTGCACTTACCTCAACTAGTCTTACTTTTCCTATATTTATAGGCTAATGTGATCATGGTTCCATGTTATTCGGGGGTTTGAGATTGTGGGTCTCAACATGGCCCATATATTCTTGATTCGTGTCTACGTGCTTATACATCTTCCGCTTCTCTCAATCTTCATCTAGGACCACGATTATCTTACTCCGCTTCTATCGGTTCATGGCTGACTTGAATCTTGGGCTGAACGACCCTAATTATTAGTAACTTGAGATTAGGCTGGGCCTGGACTTCAGCAACCTTTAATTAGTTGGCTGTGTATACACCATAAGCCCTCCCAGCCAAGAAGTCAATATAACACGAAGTTATGATTGTAGTTGAAGGCTCTGTGCGAACTATTATTCTGTTCGTATGTTAGATCATAATAACAAGTTCGCTACCACAGCAACTTCAACTACATCCGTGAAGTGTTGTATGCTTTTTGGTTGTGGTTATAATCCTTCTGAGTTGTCCATTTTTTGAAATTTGAATTCAAAATTTGAAAGTTCGATGATTATGGTAAACTTGTAGTTGTTGCAATCCTGGAGCCGAGATTCACTCCTTCTTATTCGCTATCACTGTTCCGTAATTTTCTCTTCTGCCGTTACGTTTTCTTTTTTTATAATTCTCTTGATTTCTGTGATTTTACTATGTAACTATTCATCGTATCTCTCCACTTTTACACCGTCGGTTTCTTGAATTCCTAAAAAGGCACTTTACTTTTTGTCAGGCCATCATTATTACTTTACGATTTTTTGTTTCCCTCTTCCTTTAATTAAATCCTCCATTCTTTCTGAATTCCCCATCATTTTCCCCTTCTTAATCAATCTGACCTATCATCGAATCTTCAATAATCTCGTAAGTTTCTCCGTTTCTCATATGCTCCAATTTTTCTTTTTGAGATTGTGGTTATAGTTTTGGTTTTACTGGGTATACCTTCTTTAGTAATTCTCAATTTCCATCTTGCTGTAGGGTTCCCTTGTTTGTCTTTTCTCTCTTTTATCTGTGTTTTTTGTTTCGAGTTTCACCGGAATTTCCCTTGTGTGCTTGTAATTGATAGAGCTTTCGCCTGGATCTTAGGAATTGTCTCTGCCTAAATGTCGACTCCTAATGTTGCTGAAACTTTTGTAAAAGAAGTGGCTGTTGATGTCAATTTGAGGATGATTCCGACCACCTCACTAAATCTTCTACCGTTAGTACTATTATTTTCGACTGCTACTTAGAGAGCTTAACCGGTAGTTATCCTTTTTTTGGTCTTTGTACGAGCTTAGGGCTCTTGAACCTTATGAGAGTGTTCGCACACCTCCTCCTGGCTTTACCTCTTGCTACTTAGACTATTTGAAGTTTAGACTTTAGCCGAGCACGTGTTAGAGTTACTCTCACATTATCGGGTTTCATTGTCCCAACTCAACCACAAAGCTATTTCGATTATTGTTGTTTTCTCTCATGTGTGTGAGGCAACTGAAGTCTCTTTTCCAATTAACTTATTTTGCAGTCTTTATCAGCTTCACAAAGTAAAAAACTCCTCTGGTGAATTCACCCCCTATACTGTCATTCTAACTATTGAGTTCGCCAGTGGATTTCCCAATAATTGTGGTGCATGGCGTAAAAAAAATCTTTCTAAAACCCAGCAGTGAAAACGAGAAATTTTTCCAATCTTGAACTATAATGTTCCTAATTCTAAACTCCCTAGGGCCAGTGTTCGCCTTAATGCTGAGTCTAAAGTCTTATTAAAACTCATAAATCATTCAATGTGTCTTTGCCGTGTTGACTCCCTGAGCGAAGGTGTTTGTCTGTCGCTATTTTTTTCATTTCTTATTGTTTTACTTCTTTTCTTTCTAATCATTGTTATTGTCCTTGTTTGTGTGTTTGTCTGACTTACTTCGTTTGCTGAACTATAGTTATGGATTTGTCCAAATGCCCCATTCAAAGAAACTTTTTTTTTCTGATGACGAAGTTGAGGAGCCTGAAGCTACGACCACTGAAAAAAATAAAAATACTACACCTGTTGTCTCCCTTGAGAATGCTATTGAAGCTAACCCGTAGCCCATAACCTCTAAGGTTATGGTTAAAGAAGTAGGGAGGTTGTTGCTCGCAAAACCAATGAAACCTCCAACATGAGAAGATGAAATGATCGAATTGGTGGATCCTTGAACACTTCAAAGCATCCCAAGAAAAAGGGGCACATTGGTCACTCTAACCCTAAAATTCTACCACGAAGCCAGGATTTGATGGTAGAGAGTACCGTTCCTGCCACCTTGTCTAAACTCTCACTTCACGAGACAATGGGTGTGGTATGTTCTTTAAGAGTTATGTAGTTATTTAAATTGGTGTTTCTTTACTATGATGTTTAACCGCTATGTTTTCATTTATTTTTTTAAACAAGGTTGGTGAGTGTCTCCAGCTTGTCAGCGAGCAAGTTGCTGAGTTCACCAAGGGAGAAGGCTCTCTCCTGGAAAAATGGCTAGGCAGCGAAGAAAAGTTTAATGCTTTGACCCCGTCTCTTCAAGCTTGGTTGAAAAGCATGCACTCTGCAGAGGAGCTTGTTTCGGCTATTGAAAATGAGGCTGAGAAGTTGCGTTCTTAATTAAGGGAGATATAGACTAATGGTCCCGCTTCGCTTGGGTATCCTTAGGTTCTCATTGATCGACTGGTGAAGACAAAATATTTCTATGATATTTTTGAGGAGGCTTCCACTTCTGCTCGCAATGTTAGTTATTGCGAGGCCGTAGTCGAGCTGCAACACTGCCAAGATTCTGAAGCTGCCCAAATTGTCGTACATCCCTGAAGGTGTTTGAGGAAGAAAATACTGCAGTTAATGACGGGTTCATTAGCAACATTGCCGATGACAGTCGCACTTATGCCTAATTATTCCATCTCGCTAGTCTTTCTAGTTTACCTTCTGTGGCTGAGCTGAAGGAATGTGTCGTTGATTATTTTGAGGATCTTCTCTTTGGTCTTCGTACTGCTGAGCTTCCCTCCAACTCTCATGCCAATGGGAGCATTGAGGACAACGTTGAAGGTAATGCGAATAATGAAGGCACTGAGACTAATGTGGACAAGGATGTCTCTACCCAAGAAGCAAACATGGAGAACCCTGCTGCTATCGTCCAGCATTCATCTACTCCCCTCTCTAATGTTAGTGGATCTTAGTACCATGTACGTATGAAGTTTTTATTTGTAATTCATGACCGTACTCTAACGGATGTGTGTACTTTTTGTATTATTATGGGTGTTAACTTTTGGATCTCGTTTATGATTTTAAAGTTCTCGTTATATTTATTTATATAGAGGGTTTTGATATTTTGGTTGACCATAAATTTTAGAAAAAATTCGAGTGTTTGGGAAGTAATATCCATATTTATAATCATCTTATGTCATCTTATTCCTTTTGTCCTATTGATATTGGCGAAGCTACTCAGTCTCTATCTAGAGAGTATGTTAACCTTATTTGTGTTGATCGCTTCTCCAATATGGAATCCATTCCTTTATGTCTTTGATGAAAAATACCCTCATCATTATCGCCTCCAACTCCTTCTCCGACATGTCCCTGTAGACGGTTCATACCTAAGAGCTACAACACTAAATCTTTGGACAAAGATATAGTACGTAGCCTAGTCAATCTTGAATATGTTGGTGTATATATGCATTCTCTCTCCTCCTCTTCGCATTTATGAATGAGCGGTATGTTTGGGTATTCGCCTAAAGTATATGTTACTTGGTATTCATGACCTTGAGGTTAGATAAACGAAGGCTTCAAATGATACTCAAGATTCTATCTGCGAGCTGAAAGAGTTTTGTGCTGAACAAAATAATCTTATTCAGCGCCAAAAATTGAGCATGGTTAAAATGCTTTGCCAACAGGAGGAGGCTACTAATTTTTTTTGAGCAAGACCAACAAGGCTCATCAAAAGACTTTGATCATCGATAAACAATGTTATGGTATTGACAATTTAGAGCTTTTGAAGAAAAAACAGAATGAGTGTGACCATTTTGCTTCTTCTTTACTTGGGTGGAAAATTAGGTTTGATGAACATTTGAAGGGAGAATGAAGAGCTTCGCGCACTGATTGCAATCGACTCCACTCTTTTGTCCATAAATTTGAACAAGCCTGTATTGAATACAAGGTTAAGCTTCAAGCCCTTCCATCATCATCTCGACATTCTACTGGTTGTGGGGACCTATCAATGATCATCAACGGGGAAAAGATTAATTTTTCTGAAGCTGTTACGTATCACATTCGCCAATTAGAAGACAAAGTAAAAATTTTGATGGCTACGAATAAGGATTATTAGGATACTGTTGACGTTGTGAGTGTGTAGCTTGATCGTGAAGAATTTTGGCCCCATAACTAATTTCAGGGCATATTATAACAAACCTCTTGATCACTTGGAAATAAGAGGTACGACGGAGCATCCTGCCTACTTATACATGAAATGGCGATACGACAATATGTTAGAAGATGAGCGCGAGGCTGAGCGATTTCGTCGCGAGGCTGAGCACTCTCATCGTGAAGCTTAGCCACCCCCTCGATCTTCTAGGTCATCTCATGCATCCAGACGCCACTAGATTCAGTTTCTTGGTGTGTCTGTTTGCTG